>BSBK01002697.1:587500-665000 GCA_027943335.1 Chamaecyparis obtusa
GTGCATTTGATCGAAGATATGTAGGCCTTTATGGATTATCTTTCCTTCTTGCCTTACCTTGATTTTGAGTGAATCAGGGTTTGATTACTGCTATGGTTGAGAGATGGCACTCAGACCATAATACCTTTCATTTTCCTATGGGTGAGATGATGATCACCTCGGAGGATGTATACTGCATCCTTTGCCTTCCTACTAGAGTAGAGCTACTATACTATGATTCTTTTTATGATGGATCAGCATGTTGGTGGGTCTTCTAGGATCTGACCATTGTAGATGATCACATCCAATGGGCATAGTTTCATTCTTTTCAGGTGTTTCTAGTAGTCTTCGATGCTTTGATCAGTTGGTTCCTCATTCTAGATAGGCAAGGTCATGGGTTTCTAGTCAGATGGAGTCCTATCCTAGAGTACTTAATGGTTCATCCTTGGTGATTTGATTCGGGATCATGTGTGCTAGCTTAGTTGTACCATGAGCTACATATAGTTGTGTATAGACACTCTTCTATGCTCATTGTAGGAACAATACTTTTACAGCTTTGGACTTGGGAGCATATTCCAGTGACATGGCCCATTACCACATGATAGCGAGATCTCAGTTGGCAATTCACCTGGATGTACGAGGGTATGGTGATATAGACCCATATGGGTAAGTTAGATTACTAGTGTCATGTTATCAATGATATGGATGTGGTAGTCTAGAGGCCGTATCTGGGGTATGAGGCTTGGCCTGAGGATGGGACTGAGCTTCCTTTTATGTTCTGTCCATGGTGGACTATTGGGTGTACCCCTTATATTATAGAGATATTTTTCTTCAGGAGGGTATTCCATTAGTATGGGCACACACAAGGTATGTCCCATGGCATTGCAATGTATGCTCAGGTTTAGGCTGAGATATCATTATGGGGCCCCTGTGTGGATTTCAGGATAGCTTACTAGGAGGTATGAGACCTAGGACACTTACCATGGTCGATGAGAGATCATGTTATGGATGCTGGTGTGATAGCTAATTATGTAGATTGGTTTGCTTGAAACCCATTTCTGAGATTTATAGACCCAACTGAGAGAGTTCTTGGTATTGATGAGGAGTCTAATGGTGACGGTGGTGATGCCGATGATGATGGGGCTAATGTTGGAGATAATGATGGTGGGGATGGTGGTAGGGTTCGAGCATGACATGGACGATGGGGTCATTGAGCAGCTAGAGTGGGTAGAGTTCTCATTCTAGTTATTGTTGTTGCTCCTATTCCTCCTAGGGATGGTGATGATTAAGCTAGAGGTGGTGTGGATAGAGAACTTCATCAGGTTTCTAAGGATCCTATTGTGAGACATGGTTGACCTAGATCTAGCTGACATAGAGAGGTCAAGGCATAGGTTGAACAAGTTTTATTAGATCAGGCATAGGGTCTCCCTCCTCAGAAGGGTATACCATCAATTGTTCCACAGGCTCCACCTTCTTAGGCACCTTCTTCTACTTCTACTTCTACTTCTATTTCTACTTTGATGCCATCTTCTTAAACACATCCATCTTCTTCTAGTTTTGTTCCATCATTGTCTATTCCTTCTTCTTCGATGCCTTCATCTTCCATTTCTCCACCATAGACTTCTGCTACTCAGGCTCCTAGCATAGCTGTACCAGAGGTTCTAGCTTCACAATCAGAGATGTTTTAGGTTAGACATGAGGTTAGGCAGCTGAGTTCTATGATACATGCCTTCATGGTAGTGATGAGTCATCATGGGTTATAGCCTAGCTGTAGTTGTCCTCCAGATAGTGCTCCTGGTCCTGATGATGGTATTGGCAGTTCAACCATTTGATTCTATGAGTTGAGATGTTTTAGATCTGTTCATTTGATGATATATGATCTCATTATTTTTTTGATATCGATACATTGGACTCTATTGTATCTTTTGATTCATTTATGTTGTTTATACTGATACTCTGATGGACTTTGATTTCCAGATGTTGTATTTATGATTGTTCCATGGACTTTGATACTCTGTTTGATGTTTGGATGATGATACCATAGACTTTGATACCCATTTTTTATAGATTTACTATATATGATGTCATGATGTGTTGGATCTCCTTTTTTTGGTGTTTTACTATGATATGTAGATCTCTATGATTCTATCTTCTACATGCTTTGTTTTATGTTTATCATAATGTAGTTTTTGATATGTATGCACATGTTCTAGTGATGTTTAAACAATTTCCTTATGTATGACATAGAATACATGGACGAATGCAATGATGTGGATTTTAATGATTAATGTGATGGAATGAATTTTTGTAACATGGATGTATGTAATGTATGTAATTTATATGGTTGTTATGGATATATGTGTTGGATTAGGAGAGATAGAGTACTGAGAGGGGAGGGGTGAATCAGTGCCCACAAAAACTTTAACTCATAAACCTTTCATATCTATAATAGAAAATAGTAGTAACCTTTAAAAATAACTTGTATCCAATGCATGTATCATTCATCCATTCAACTTGTGAAAGAAAATAACATGAAATCATCAATAAAACAATCCCATAACACAAGTTTTTTGGTAATGCAGAAACCCTTGTTAGAAGGTCAAAACTGTGGTGGGGATGACACCCACAAATTCTTCATTATTGTAGATAGAAAAGGTTTTCCTATTAGGGCTACAAGTGTTGATCACTTCTGGTGATCTTACGCTATTAGGAGTAACATATTAGATTAGCTAGATCTACCTAGTGATAGGATTTTAGCAACACTACTTGAGTGTGCACTCGGTTAAGAGATTTACAAAATATTGTCAAGTCTACCCTATTAAGAGATTTTAACAAAACTCTATTACAATGATTAGAAAGCAATAGGTAACTATCTACTAATGAAAACTTGAATTGTTTGATACAGATCAATAAAGTACTGATTAAATATCACCTTTACTATGATGAATCTCTGCTCTGAACTGCTCAATTAGCCTACTCTGATTCTACTCAATCTGATTTTCCCTGATCATTATTCTCCTCTATCTGACAATTGATAATCTTGAAGGTTGGCTAAAACTTCAAGTGCTTCTTTGTTCATACATCAGTTACATCAAAAATAGTGTAAACATACAATTATATAGCATACTACTTTATGCCGCTTAAAAAATTTAGGTTAAAATATCTTAGAGAAAACCCTAAGATCAACGGTGTATAAAAATCACCTAGATCTAACATTTACAAAGGATCTTCATCCCACTTAATGAATATAACAACAATAAAATATCCCCAATCTTGGTAAAATGTTTTCTAATTCTGTTGTAACTGTTTGCATAGAAGGATGTGCCATTCTTGATTAGTATGCCATTTCTTGTGATCCTCGGTAAACACTGTATAAATTGCTCTGTGATTATAATGATTCTTGTTATTTACTATCACTTAGTGTTGGTGTGTGATTCTCAGTAAAATTGTTATGTGCTCGATGTAAATAGTAAACCGACTGGCTTATGATGCTTTCTTTTACTGACTAGGTTAACATAGGTGACCGACCGATGTCTTTGAAAACCTTTGATACTAATGACAACCTTTAATGCTTAATAGAGATAACAATCTCCCCCTTTGGCATTAGTATCAAAACTTGAATGTATATAGATCTTATGTCTCAAAACTTATATCTGTGCCATATACAGATACTTATAAAAAAATATATACTCACCCTCGGTGCATGCTCCTGGTAATCTGTAGTATACTTAGCAAAAAATTTACATATTTGGCATATACATTATTTGGCATATACATGATTATCCCACTTTTTGATATTAAAGCCAAATGCAAAAATGTAGACTTACAACTTGTCAAAAATGTGCTGATGGGTTTTCTTCAGTGACTCCAAGAGGTTTTCCCATTCCTCTTTCAAGTTGGTGAGAGCAATGTCCTCAAGACTGACTTGTGCATGCATATCAAAGATGTTGTCCAACACATAAATCTCTAGTGTTGCAACAAGATTTTGTGCCCTTACTATATGCTTCTCAAAAAATTTTAGGTATGGTAGGTGTTCTATCTGTAACTCAGTAACCTGATCATTTATCCATTCTTCTTATTTCTTGAGATTTGCTATCAATCGCCTGAGTTCTTGAACTCTGAGTATATGCTTTGAGAAAGCATGTGGCTCGATTGTAGCTACATTTGCACTGGCTATGATTTCATTCTCAAATTGTTTGATCTTTTCACTGATCTCAACAGTGAATGTATCAACAGTGTATAGCTTAAACAAGATTTTATATATAGAATTAGTAATAGCCTAAATTTCAATTATTACCTCTGATAATTTAACCTTGTTAATAGACACTTCTTGGCTTATTCTCTCTGCAAGTTTATCTTGAATCTTGGACTCTACCCTTTCTTCTATTCTTTTGTCAACTTCAATATCTGGGGCATTGATCTTCTCGGCAAGTGTAGCAAGTTGATCCATAATCAAAGTATCTTCATCTAAGTTTACCTCAGGTACCACCTATTGTAAGATATCTTGGACATTCTCTAATATCTCCTTGCTCTTGCTTTCTTGTCTCAACTTCTCTTGTGTCACTTTTCTTGTACATAGTTCCTCATATTTTCTTAATTCCTTAGTGCTAAGGATCCTCAGGTCACACTTAGGGATCACAATAATTTCATTTAGGGTGATCGACCCTTTTCCTTTCTTTTTATTCTTCTTCTTTTCTGGGTCAAGTAGTGAATTCTTGGCAATTATAACAATAGCTTTGTCTTTTTCCCTTGGTGTGTTCTACCCAATTGATAGACTGTCTTCCTTTTTCTACTCCTTGATAACCTATGTGTCAGTTGATTGAGGTGGAGCCACAGATGTGGTGTCAGGTGGGGTATCCTTAGTTGCCTTAGGCTCTTCTTGTGCCATTGTCTCTCTTTTAGTAGCCTCTTTTTCTTTAGGTTTTTTTTTTTTTGTAGGTGTCTCAGTGCATTGTTCCTCTATTGTATCTTGTGGTTGCTTGGGGTTGGAGCCACCGAGTTGTTCCTATGAAACAATTTCAACTGCTTCGACAAGTATAGGAAGCTCACCTAGTAATAATGGAAATGCACACTCATTAACTTGTGCTTCATCTTGTGTATTGTCAAGTGCATTATTCACATCATCATCATCCTTGTCATCAAGATCACTATTTGTGATGTCCTCAATGAGTACATCATTGTCAATTTTCTCCTTCACCTATATCTCTGCTAGATCTGGTGCATCCTATGGACTATCCTTGATTTCTTATGCAAGTGTTGTATCAATTACCTCGGTAACAGATACACCTGTGTCTTTTGTCTTCTCAATAGCAGTATCATCAATGTAAATACCTTTACCTTTGGACTTTTGTCTCTTCTTAGATAGATTCATAAAAGCAGTTTTCTCAATTTGTTCTCTGGCTTTAAAAATTGAAGTCCATAAGAGATGACCAGTCTCTTCTACATCAACCATATTCTCATCTAAAATTAGCATGGCTCAATTTTTCACTTTGAATATTTTATGATAATTTTTCATATGCTCATCAATTTCTGTAAGACTTAGATGTAGGGCAGCATGAACTAGAGATCGTTCTCTCATTTTCTTCTTGGTGTCTAATGCATAAGCCCATTTCTAGTTTATTCTATCATCTAATTCCTTAGGCAATGACAATACAAATTTAGATGGAACCCTTTTAAATCTTATCATCATCTGGATGATTGCCTCCTCAATTTTGTTTTGGTCTTCATTTGACATTTTTTCAAATCTGCTAAGTTCTGGATCAGCAAGATCTCCATTCTCAATTATATCTTCAATAGTCTCATCAATTGATGTTACCTTATTTCTGACCACCTTGAATTGATTATTTCCATCATTTTCTTCATCCTCAAGGTTTTTGTTGCCTCTTATTAACCTTCACCTCTTCTTTGGTGCCTCAGCTACAACCTTAGTATTTCTTTTGGCATGGGTTTTTGTCGTTGTAGTTGCCCCAGGCTTTGTTATCTTTACTACTCCCTTCTTCTATGGTGGTGAAGCTGCAATTGATGACCTTGTGCATGTACCTATTTGTACTAGCAACTGCCTCTTCTTTGGAGCTTTAGTGGGAGGAACCGGTGTAGGGTCTTTCTCTTTTTCTGACTTAGTTTCCTCACTATTATATGGTTTGTCAGCCAACATCAACTAACCTTCAGTTTCAGTTTCAACTGGTGACTCCTTAGATGAGTCAGATACATTCTCAAACTTCTTAGACAAAAAATTGTTCATTTTCTTTTCTTTCATAGTAATCTTACCAATGAAATGTCCATTTTTAATTCTTGACTTTGCTTCTTCAAAGTTTCCAAAACTTTTTCTCTTTTTGTCCTTCGGTAATGCTAGCAGTGTTGTGATTGATTTCAAACTAAAATTATAATCCATTTCATAGCCCATTGGTGCTAGCCATTTTATTCTAGGTTCTATAGATTTAATCATGGTGTGGTTGGTGTTCACTAGGAAACAAATATCTGTCTCAAATTTCTTGACCAATGTATTTGGAATCTTGCTTCTAAGATTCATCTTAGCTTTGAAATCTTTAAAATATTCATCTAAAATTGTGTTCATATTATCTCCCAAATTGTTCAACATCTGAGAAATCTTTACTGTTATCAGTTTGTTAGTTGTCTAGTTCATGTGACTGACTCCAGGAAAATACTTTTGTAGATAGAAAAACAAACAAACAAGGAGTGATCCAAACTTACACATGTTTGTCTTTTGTGACCTTATTGTCTTCATGTTCTCCTATAATTGATTCAATAGTACCTCTACAAGATCTACCTGATAATCTTTCTTTATTATTTTGTATGCCATGTCGACTGCACTATAGGGTACGCTGTTTAATTTGCTCAACTGAAAGATTTTGTACCCAATCATATGTGAAGCAAATTTCACTTCTGGGTCTTTGATTGTAGAAATCTTAAGTGCATGACCATCCCATGTTGCTCTGGTGTTTTTCTCAACATCTACTTGAGATGAGCTTTGAAAAGCTTTGACCTTGTCAGTAGTCGGGTAACTAGTAACCCTACTGATCATTTTCTTTGTAACCACAACCAGTTTACCCAATTGGAACTTTCCATCATGGTACCAAATCAATACAACTATAATCTACTCTATTTTGAATTTCTACAGAAAATGTATGGCACATGATAAACCTATTTTCTCAATCTAGTTATATTTTGGTCTCAACTTTCCATCATTGCCACATAGTTGTTGAAATGCAAAAATAGTCTCAAAATCTCCTACTTCCCCAATTTTATAGTGAATGTATGATTGTATGTCTTTAGTTAACAAAACCCTAGGTGGGATGCTTGAAAAAGCACCTGCTGAATCTGTTTGAGATGCTACTTCAGGGTGTGGTTTGTACTTTGGTTTGTCAAAATTTGATGAAACTATTAGGTCTACTTCTTCTTCAACATTTTGAGATTTTTTTGTAGTAGATGTAGATGCCATAGCTTGATTTAGGGTTTTGGCAAAAATACGTTAAGAATGTGTTTGGTAGAAAATAAACTTACTCGAAATCAATGAAGAGTGTTGTTGGTTCGATCTACAATAGCTTTGAATCCTTCTAAAAAATATTTAGCCTGAACTCTATCTGTGAAATCTTCACTCTTCTCAATCACTTTGTGAAAAATGATTAGCCCTTCCGTGTATTTATATCTTTTTCGTATTCCACTCAAAACTTTATGCAATAAATACTTGACCTACTTTTTTAGTTCATGACAACTGTCAGCTTGGTGATGACTATAGACTTTCATCAGCTTGGTTAACACATGATTTCTTCCTCAGTTGATACGTATGCTTGATTATCCTTGATTAGTAATTACTGAGGAGTAACCAACACTCGGTCTAACTTTTAACCGACTATGTGACTTTATCAGCTCATTACATATAAACCATAATGCATCTTTATTCATGCAGATTTGGTATTTTATCATCATATATAAGGAACTATATGTAAGATATGCTCATTTGAAATGTCAGTCCTATACATACCTATATCACCTTAGGTGGAGGTACCGATGTCACCTAATCTAGTGGATGAGGTTTCACCGATAGCATTACTTGACTCAACATTCTCATTAGATGCCTTTCTCCACATAGAATTCCTGGTTCTCATGATATCTGATATAGTGTTTCCATTCTCAAATACATGACCTTCTTCTGGTGCTTGGTCTCTGTAGTCCTTTCTTAAATGATCGACTTTATGACAATGCAAACATGCCATTCTAGTACTTGTCCAACTTCTTGATTGTCCAGCCTATCGTTTCCTGTTATAGTTAGTTACAATGTGCCCATATCTACCACATGCAATACAGTTAGCCCATGTGTTGTAATCCCAAACATAATAATTACCTTGTCTCTTCGGTTGATAAGGCTTGCGCTATATCTTCTGCTTAGGAGTCCATACTTGCTTCATCTTAGCCTTACACTCTCGTGCAGTGTGTCCATGTTTATTTCAAGTATAGCATAATTTCTCCATAATAGTATTATTAGCATTCTATTTATCTCTACATTCATAAGCTTGATGACCATATTTTCCACAATAGTAACAATATCCATCACACTTAGGAGTGATAGGAGGTTTACCTTGTGCTCTGCTTCTACAAACATTAGAAGTATGTCCTAGTTTTCCACAGTGATAACATGTCAACACCTTAGGTCTTTGAATTTGATTTTTGTTGATTTGTTTAGCTTTTTGTGATGAATCTCCTTCGTCGGTATAGCCTAATCTATCTTTGCTTCCATATCTTCTTTGATTAACCAGAAAATCATCAATCTTCTTAGAGTTGTCTTCAACTAATTTCATCATTTCATTATGTTTCTATTGAGTTTTCACTTCATTTCTCAGTTTCTGATTTTCTTCTCTGAGTATTGCAACATCTTCAAGTCTTCTTGATAATTATCCATTTACTCGATTCACTTCTTGATTCACAACCATCATCTGATTAGATACTTGAAAATGTCGATCAGTGAGTCTTTGTATCTCACTTTCTTTAGCTTGATGTTGTTTAGTTATTTGTCTTTAGTCTTCAATAGATAGATTTATTTCTTGCTCAGCCTATCTAGCATTGTTCAGTATTTCCACCATTCTCACCATCTAAGATTCTTGACCAATTTGCAGTTCTTTCACTTGTTCAATTAAATGCTGATTCTTTTCAGATAAGTCAGAGATCATACTTTTAGATCCATCAAAAATACTCCCTAAACTAGATCCAATGTGATCAAATATGTCATCAATAGCTTCTTCATGGTAACCAATCTCATTTTGAAAAATAGCTAAGTTCTTTCTCTCAACCAATAGTTTCTTCAGTCCATCCTTAGCTTGCTTATACTATTCAACAAACATCTGCATTTGAATCTTCTGATTCTCAATGGTTTTATCTAACTTATACATTTCCATGACTAAAGTCTTTACCCTTTAGTGGTTAAACTATCCAATAAGAGAACTGTGCTTTGATACCAATTGTTGGATTAGGAGAGATAGACTACTGAGAGGGGAGGGGTGAAACAGTGCCCACAAAAACTTTACCTCATAAACCTTTCAGATCTATAACAAAAAATAGTAGTAACCTTTAAAAATAACTTGTATCTAATGCATGTATCATTCATCCATTCAACTTGTGAAAGTAAATAACATGAAATCATCAATAAAACAATCCCATAACACAAGTATTCTGGTAACATAGAAACCCTTGTTAGAAGGTAAAAACTGCGGTGGGGATGACACCCACAAATTCTTCACTACTATAGATAGAAAAGCTTTTCCTATTAGGGCTACAAGTGTTGATCACTTCTGGATATCTTACCATGTTAGGAGTAACATATTAGATCAGCTAGATATACCCAGTGATAGGATTTTAGCAACACTACTTGAGTGTGCACTCAGTTAAGAGATTTATAAAAGACTGTCAAGTCTACCCTATTAAGAGATTTTTAAAAAACTCTATTAAAATGATTAGAAAGAAATAGGTAACTATCTTCTAATGACAACTTGAATAATCTGATATAGATCAATAAAGTACTGATTAAATATCACCTTTAGTGTGATGAATCTCTGCTCTAAACTGCTTGATTAGCCTGCTCTGATTTTGCTCAATCTGATTTTCCCTGATCACTATTGTGCTCTGCTTGACAAATAATAATCTTGAAGGTTGGCTAAAACTTCAAGTGCTTCTTCATTCATACATCAGTTACATCAAAAATAGTGTAAACATATAATTATATAGCATACTACTTTATGCCACTTAACAAAATTAGGTTACAATATCTTAGAGAAAACCCTAAGATCAATGGTCTATAAAAATCACCTAGATCTAACATTTACAAAGGATCTTCATCACGCTTAATGAATATCACAAAAATAAATTGTCCTCGATCTTGGTAAAATGTTTTTTGATTCCGTTGTAACCATTTTCATAGAAGGATGTGCCATTCCTGATTACTATGCCATTTCCTATGATCCTCGATAAACACTGTATAAACTGCTCGGTGATTATACTAATGCTTGGTGTTTACTATCACTTGGTGTCAATTTCTGATGCTCGGTAAAATTGTTATGTGCTTGGTGTAAAGAGTAAACCGACTGGCTTATGATGCTTGCTTTTACTGACTAGGTTAACATAGGTGACCAACCGATGTCTTTGTAAACCTTTGATACTAATGACAACCTTTGATGTTCAATAAAGATAACAATATGGTATGCAAATGTAATGATTTGATGTGATGTGAGGTGTATGGATGTATAATGATTAATGATTCTAAATGCTACATGATGTGAATGATGATTTAATACTTTTGATCAATTTTTATGCATGATGTAATGTTTCTAAGATTCAACTTAAATGAGATGCACCTAATGATGATTTTATGATGTATTTTAAATGCAATGTTTTAATGGATGTACCAATTTTGATCTAATAAATGCAATGGTATATGCACTTAATGGATTTAATATGAATGATTTCTTTCATAAAGAATGATGCAATCTAATGAAATGAAACTTTAATGATGTAATCTAATGGACTTAATGATTTGTAAAAAGAATGAATGAGTGCAACCTAATGCAATGGATTTAAATGATGTAAATGGATTTAAATGATGTATGTAACCTAATGCAAATTATTCTCATGAAAATGATTTAAATGACTTAATGCAACTTTAATGCAATGCGCTTAAATGGATTGATGAAAATATTTAAATGAATGTAAAATGAAATGCAAATGATTTCAATGTTTTAATGCAAATTTAATGCAATGCTTTTAAATGAACCTAAAAAATGCAAGTGAACTAATGGAATGCATTTTTGTTTGATTTTTGAATTTCCAACACACTCGATCACGTATAGGTTTTGATGATCTTTTGATTTTTTATTTGACTACACCCCCTTCATTTTTTCCAATTGTTCCTCTTGCAGCTTAGATTTAGAAGCTAAGAAAGGAAAATACTTTAAATGCATTTAATCTAAGGTGTATGCAACTAACTATCATTATTCAAAAATTTAGAGCTTATAATTATCATTGAGCAGTTTTTGGAATCCCAATTTTAGTACAACCATCACTAGTTCAACTATGATGATATGAATACTTTTTTCACCTCTTGTGTTGATTTCCCATCTTTTTTTGGTACGACTATCATTGATTGAAGCCAATCATGAGAGTGTGAATACCGATTTTGTTAGATTCTATGTTGCAAGTGGATTTTGTTATTATGATATTAAAAATCAAAATATCCAAGGTACCCTTTTACGTAAACAAGAAAAGATCTTAGTTTCATCACATGTACAAGACCTTGATGATTCTTTTATGATCATGTCCTTAGAAAAATAATACATGTTTTAAAACTTTGATCTTAAGACAGTCATTCAGAAATCAATAAAATATCATGCTTTCATCATAGCATATCTCATTTAAAAACTTTCATCGATTTGCTAGAACGACATGATTTCATCAATCAAGTTAACACTTAGAAAAATTTTGCAATGTTTTTCAAATCCATATTTCAAGTATAGTTCCATCCATTTCATACTTTTAATCTTGATAAAGATAGGGTCATGTGAGATCTCAGATCAAATTTGCATTTGGTTCAAATTGGCTTAGAATGAGGATTTGATTAAGTGTTTCCACTTGCATTTTTGATGAATTGATTCGATGATTGATTGAAGTTTTCTTTTGATGAATCCTTCCTCCTTTAGAGTATATTTCCCCCTATTTGATATTATTTTGATGTTGGACTTAGGATAATTTTCAGATTAGGTGACCAAAATCTTTAGGTTCTTGTGAATGCAACTATGGGGTTTTATTATGCAATATATACAAATGTTGGCGATTGCAATATTTACAAGGATGACCACTAGGTATGCGATTGACTTGGACTTTCAATGGTGCATGTTTACCAAGTTTTCATTGACTGAATGGATCTTGCTTTCTTTTTCTACTTTTAAAGCCTTTTCCCCTTTTTTTCTACCAAGGCGCCTATTTGCTAGGTTTTCACCAAGGCACTTTTTCTCTTTTTTAAATTTTTTTTTGTATTTTCTCTTTTTCCAATTTTTTTCTTTTTCATATTATCAAGGCACCTATTTACTAGGTTTTCACCAAGACAACATCTTTTTGAGGATCATTTCTGAATGTTTTTTACTTTCTTCATGGTCAATTTTCCATTGTTTTTAATCTTTTCTACATTTCCAATTTGTTTGGTCTTTTCTTCTTTTCAATGTTTTTGGTATTTTCAAGATCTCTTTTGACTATGTACATTAAATTGGATGCTCCTCATCTAATTTTTTGATACTCTTTTTCTTTGTCCTCTCTCATATGCTTCATGTGTAGAAACTTTTGAGATGAATATTGTTGATAGGTTCTTAACTCTTCTCCATTACAATTTGCTAACTTATAAGTGTCGGTCCCAAAAGACAAAGTGATCACAAAAGGTCCTAACCAGTTTGCTTCCCATTTCCCTTTCTTTTCTCTTTCTGCTTAATTCTTGGGATTCTCTTGCAAAACTAAGTCACCTATTTGGAATGTTCTTGACTTCTTGTGCTTATTATAGGTCCTTGACATCCTGTTTTGATATACTTTCAAGTGATTAAATGCTTGTTCTTGTTTCTCATCCAGAAGTTTTAGTCCATGCAACCTGGTAACCCTATAGTCTTCTTCAGTTATCAACGCATGCAGCGATACTCTCAAGGATGGAATCTCTACCTCCAAAGGTAAGACAACCTCTACGCCAAAGACTAAGGAAAATGGTGTAGCCCTTGTTGACATCCTAATGCTAGTTCTATAAGCCCATAGAGTCAGGTTTATTTGGATGTGCCAATCTCTACCTAAGTTATCCATAGTTCTCTTCAATATTTTGAGGATATTCTTATTAGTTGCTTATGCTTGTCCATTACCTTGGGGGTAATAGATTGAAGAGGAATGATGTATCATGCAAATTTTTTTACAAAACTCTTTCAAATCCTTGTTTTTAAATTGTTTAGCATTATCTTTAATGATAGCATGAGGTACGCCATATCTAAAAATTATATGATTCAATATGAACAAGGATATTTGTTTCCCTATTGTAGTTGACAAGGGTATGACTTCCACCCATTTAGTAAAGTACTCTATAGCAGTGATGATAAATTTATGACCATTGGAAGATGGTGGATAAATCATCCCTATTGAGTCTAATCCCCATTGATAAAACAACCAAGGAACACTCATCAGATGAAGCTCTTGGGCTGGTACATGGATCAAGTTTCCATAAAATTGACACTTTTGACAAGTCTTAGCAAAATGACAAGCGTGTTTCTCCATTGTAGGCCAAAAATATCCTATCCTAAGAAGTTTCTTAGCTAGGATTAATCCATTTGAATGTAACCTTTAGATTCCCTCATGGATTTCTCACAAGGATACGTTTGACTCCTCTTGTGCTAGACATCTAAGAAGCATTCCATCTAGACTCTTACAATACAATGTTTCAGATATTAAGGTATATCGAGAGGATTGGCGGATGAAGCTTTTCTTTTGGTTCCTGGTTTGGTCCATTGGTAAGATTTGGTCTTTTAGGTAAGTATAAATGGCTCCATACCAAGGTGATTCATGTTCAATTAATAGGAAAATAGTATGAGGATGGGTAGGGTCAAATGTGGGTTGTTCCACCTCTTCTACCAAGAATTCATATCGGGCGCTTTGATCTAGTATTTGTAGAAGTGATGCCAAAGTTTCCATTGCATCTGCTACTCTATTCTTCTCTCATGGTACTTGCAATGTAATAAGATTGAAATACTTTTTAATATTTTCCACCATGTTTTTTTAATGCACCAGCTTGTCATCTTTGATCTGATATTCATCATTAATCTGATTAATGACTAGTTGAGAGTCTCCATAAACCTTTAGTTCTGTCACGTTCTATTCCAAAGCCAACTTTATGCCGATGACTAAGGCTTCATATTATGCTATGTTATTGGTGCCAGAAAATAGTAATTTATAGGACTTTGGAATTGTAGACCCTTGCTGGGTTATCAAGAGTATTCCTGCTCCTGATCCATGTTGTATGTATGAACCATCAAAGTATAGTTGCTATGTTTTTGCCTCTATATTTACAATCTTAGAATCTAGGAATTCTACTTGAATCAGATGATCATCTTGTAATGGTGATTCTACTAGTTGGTCAGCAATGACTTGCCCTTTGATAGATTTTTGGTGTACATATTCGATGCCAAATTCACTCAACACCATGACCCATTTGGCTAGTCTTCCATTTAATGTTGTTTTGCTAAGTAGATACTTCAAAGGATCAATCTTTGCAATGATTTTTATCTTATGAGATAACATATAGTGATGTAGTTTTTGTGAAGAAAAAACCACATCCAAACATGCCCTTTTTATGAATCTATAGTTTAACTCATATTTTACCATAGTTCTACTTATGTAGTATATTTCTTTTTCTTTGCCTGCTTCATCTTCTTGTGCCGAGAGTGCCCCTAATGAATGCTTGGTCACTGAAATATATAGGATTAAGGGTTTTCCTCTTATTGGTGGCATCAAAATTGGATGATTCATGAGATATTTCTTTAACATGTTGAAGGCTTCCTCACACTTCTCATCCCATTTAAAAACTATCTTTATGGAGAAGTTGAGTGAAGTTATGAAATTTTTCCGCCAATTGGGATATAAATCTCTTGATGGATTGAATTATTCCTTCTCGTGACCTCATTTGGCTTATGTTTCAAGGTGCTTCCATCTCCATGATGGCTTTGACTTTAGCAGGATCCACTTCTATTCCTTTTGCTGATACAACGTAGCCTAGAAGTTTGCCTAATTGGACTCCAAATGTACACTTTTTTGGATTGAGCCTTACCTTAAATTGCTCTAATCTGACAAATCTTTTCTCTAGAATTGGTAAGTGCTCCTCTCTTGAATGATATTTTTCTAATATGTCATCTACATAGTCCTTCATGAACTTATGCATCATGTCATGGAATATAGTGGTCACTGCTCATTGATAGGTCGCTCTATCATTCTTTAAACCAAAAGGCATGGCATTCTAGTAGAAATTCCCCCATGCACACATGAAGGATGTCTCATATTGATCCTTAGGTGATATCTTTATTTGGTTATAGCCACTAAAATTATCCATAAGTGAGAACATAGAATGTCCTGCTGTTAGGTCCATAATGGCATCTATACTTGGAAGAGGAAAATCATCCTTAGGACATGCCAAGTTTAAGTCTCTGAATTCTGTGCAAATCATGATGGACTTATCTTCTTTTGAAACTGGTACGATGTTTCAAATCCATTGGGCATAATCAATGGCCCTAATAAATCCTACTTTTAGAAATTTCTCCAATTCCACTTTTACAAGCAAGGCTATATGCAGGTGCATCTTTCTTAGCTTTTGTTTGAATGGTTTGGCTCCTTCTTTGATGTTTAAATGGTGCATGATCAAGTTTGGATTTAAGCCCAACATATCATCGTATGACCATACAAAGTTTACTTGTTTTTCTTTGAAGAATTTGATGAATTATTTTTTCTCTTCGTTAGATAATATTGTCACTAGATGTATCATCTTTGGCTCAGAATCTGACCCAATGATTATCTTTTCTATGGTCTCGATCAAGATTGGATATCTCTCTTCATAATGTTTAGGTAAAGCATCCAAACTTCCTTCCTTAGGTGCCTCAGTTGGGATTTCACCTTCAGAAACATCTTTTATTTATTTTTCTTTTCAATCTAATGCTGCCACCATGTGGTTTTCAACATTAGATTCTTTTCTTTTTTAGTTTTTTTATTTTTTTCATTTTTAGGTGGATTGAAAGTTTGGATACTCCCCTTTATCATTTCCTCCTAATATTCCATAGTAGAAGAAGGTTTAGCTGCATTGAGATATTGGGACACTACATTGTCATTCAAAAAGGTTGGGAGGATGGTTAGTTCAATGGAATCCCACTTGATTAATTCTAGGTATATGACAGTTAAAGGATCAATATTGTGGCTTGGTTCAATTGGATTTAGGGATAAGACCTTGTTTGATGGTTCATACATTATATGATTCAAGTCTATGACATGTGTCTCTTCTAAATGTTCCAAAGAAGTAGGGTCAAATTCCTCCTCGCTAGACTCCTCTAAGGTTTATGTTGGATAAAAGTCTCGTAGATTAAACTTAATGTTTGATCCCTCCATAGTAGGTCTCCATGAAGGTACATAGGGTTCACCTACCCATTGATTTATTGCAATTTATTGAATTTGACCACTTGATTTGAACTAGAGGCTTGATTCTGATTTGGTTATGCTTTTTGTCCTTTTTCTTTGCTAGAAGTGTAGGTATGAATAACACCTACCTCTTGATCATGGCACGAATCACTTGACAATGAGTCCCATTCCCATTGATTATAATCTTCATCAGTATGGGAATCTAATTGCAATATCCGATCATAGACTTTAGGATAGTTCTTTTGAGTGTACCCTTGTTCAAGGTACCCTAATCTTGTCTTCTCCTTACTATCTCACCATGTCATTTCTATAGGTTAGAAGGTGTCCTTCATTCTTCATGCCCAAAGGTCCTTGTCCTCTGTACCCCATCTTTTGCATGATTTGAAATCCTTTCACATATTGATGTGTGGGAATTCTTATATTATAAATGTGTTTTACATGTGCGCTTGTTTCTTCATCCTTGTAAAGCCACTTTAAGATTTCATTATCATCCTCATCTATAAATGAAGAGGTGTTTTCTCTCACAAAGTGATCATTTTATTTATGGGGTAGATTAGATGGTGTTCCATAGGACTTAGATGATAATGGAAAGTCCATCATGCATAGTGAGTAGGTGTCATTTTGTGTACTAGAATTCATACCTTCATAGGGTTAGTATTGTCAATAAATCAAATAGAAACTAAATTACCACAATATAGAAAAAAAATTTAGCAAATAAAGAACAATGAAGCACTCTATGACTCTCTAACTAAGAGTGTTAATGGTGAAGCTCTCAAAAAGCCTCCATTAATGATAGTCCTAGAATGAGAAATGATATGATAAATAAGCTAAATTGTTCAATTCCAAATGAAATACAGCTAATTAGCCTTAATTTACCTTTCTAGCTATAAAATGCAAGAGGTTGGATGCTATTCTCAGATTTGTGGATCCTTAATTGATTGATTTTAGCCTTTCTTTTATAGATTTAGGCAAGGGTAGGGGGTGTAGTAGAGTTGATCATGATTGAGTTGGGGTTAATTCCTTGGTTCCACCATATGGAGACAATTTAAATGAATTTTCCTCAAATCTTGGGACAAGAAGACAAGATGAGTGGACAAGATGCTCTTTCAAATTGAGTGATTGAGATTCATTTTGGGCTTGATCCATGTGAGCTCCCTTCTTAAATCCTATTAGTTGAGGCTTTTTCCTCCCATTTGGTTGTTGAGAGAAATTAGGATTTAATCAATTGATTTTAATTCATTTATTTAGCCATGTGCACCCCTTGAATGGGTTAATTTGATTTAATTTCAAACTATACAATTAATTGAATTAATTGCACCTTGATTTGATTTAACTTGATTAAAATGCTCTTGATTTTGACTTAAATTGAATTAAAGCTTGATTTTAATTTTGATTGGCTAAATGCTTGGTTCGATTCAATTACTTTGATTTTGCCTTGATTACTCACATGAATTATCGTGTCCACTTTTTAGTGATTACAATACACATGCATGCATGCATGCATACATACATACATACATAGATACATAGCTACACACACACACACACACACACACACACACACATATATATATATATATATAGAGGAAACATTATAGGAGGAATATAGGGGAGGATAAAAATAAATAAAAGATTAGAGATAATTTTTATATGTAAATGCAAGGAGAAATTATAGGAGAAAAATAAGGAGAAATCATAGGAGAAAAACAAATTAAATGAACTCTTTACTTTACTCTTTGAAATTATCTAGGTATGCTGATATGGAAAGCTCCTCACTTGAAAACTTTGGAAAAGTATAAGAACAAATGTAAATAGTGAGGACAAATCATAAAATAATGGTGTGATTAGATCTCCTCTAGGAGTATGAATATTGTTTTGTAAGTCAAGCACTATAACTATTATATTAGAAAATTATAAAAGATATCTTAGAATATATCTCTATAAAATGTGGGCGTACCCTATGTTATTAAAATTATAAAGATATTATGGAAAGTTTTGAATACCCATGATGTTTTAGTCCACAATTGCAAAGTAAATGTACCATAATAAATTATTTTGAAGGAAATAAATATCAATGTTATATACCCTTTAATGTTGATAATGCATCTTTAGTAATAGAGAATGTGAATTTTGAACCCTATGGTAATTAAATTCTACATGTATGAGTAGGCTTATGATATTGTTTCATAGGTTAAACCATCACAATTCATAATACTTATCATCATAATTGTTCAAGTTGTTCTCTAGAGTTTTCTGTACAAAGTAGAGAAGTTAGCATGGATTCTTGTCTTTCATATTATTTTCTATGGATAGGAATTTTGAAGATTGATAAATGAAGGTGAAAATTTTAAATTATAGCTTTTTCATAATCCAAGCTAATCTGTACTAGTGAGCTAGGAGCGGCCAAAAACTTTTTGACTCAATTAAATTACATTGTTTTATATCTTATGGATAATGAAAGTTTAGTACCTTATGACTTTTGGGAGTAAGTCAAATCTTAGGGGGGGAGAATGTGACACCCCTCCAACCCTAACATGTTTGATATCCCTTTGGAAGTTAAGAGAATGTTGTAGAGAATTATATGCTTGGATAAGAGTAGGTCTTAGCTTGGAGGTTGAATATCAAATTGATTCTTAACTATAATACTTTTACTTTCATTTAGGTAGTGATAAATATTTTTGGTATATTCTTGTATGTCTACTAATCTCTTGTTATGATTGCATGGGGTCCTGATGATATGGAGGCATGTAATAGATTTTTATGAGATAATATTTATCAATGGTTATGATCTCTTGGATAAATTAGGGTTGATATTGATACTTGGGTACTTAAACTTTAATTGATAAACAAATGCTATGGTTTCCAGATCTCTTTAAAGGTTTTATTATTTGATTATGATTATAATTGGCATGACTATCATTCGATGATTATGTGAAGGACCATGACTATCTATATGAAACTAACCATAATTATGTGATGGGTTATGAGATAACCCTTAACCCTTGTACTTGTAGTACCCTCACTATTAGTTCTACTTGTTACATTGAAATTGGATAGGATTATGAAATTCTAGCATTTATGGACTTTATGTTTCTCCCTTATCTTACTAGATTTAGATAATAATATATTTTAAGACTTGCAAATTATGATTTTTCCCTCGAATAATATCCTCAAGATCATTATCTTTTATGCTTATGTATATTTGGTTGATCTCTTATGGTTGATTATAAAAGTTATCTTGATAAGTAATGATTTGTACTTATCATGTATATTCATGATTATGATTATTGGTCTAAATCTGCTAACCCATGTTATGATTTATATGTATCCTTCTTGGTGTGGTTTTTGGATGATGTGAGGTAGTTGTAGTCACTCCTGCAGGAGATCTACACGATCCCTTTCTTGTCTGTCATTGTTTGTATATAGATATGTTTATGTTTTGTTTTTGTTTCTTGGTGATGTAGGTGTCTGCAAGTACTAGGCATTATCTCCACTTGGTTACATAGGTCTGAGCATGCCTTAAAATCCTTGAACTAGTTGTTGTTGTTTGGAGATGGTCCAAAGTTCACACATGGGAAAACCCTATGGTTTTTATTATTTTTTCCAGTCTCTTGATTTGGTTTTGGGTGGATTTGAGCTCCTTATTTTATATATCCTTTGATGTTGGTCTCATTTATATGGTTATAAGGTGTAGGATTATGATGGCTATTTTGTCTCTCTATGTGTTAATCATATATACAAAGTATGCATAAATGGGTGCACATGTATATGTATACATGTTGTATCATCTTAAAATGGAAGCACTTCCATGTTAAGAGTGTTTAGCCCTTTGAGTGAGTGGTCTAGGTCATGTCAAGGACCATGAATTATCTCTATGCTTGGATCATACTTTTTCTCCTCATTCTACTTCTATCAGTCCCTGATTTTCACTTCAATCTGCATTTCCTAGCATTCTAGGTCAGGATCCTAAGGTTTTTGACCACAAGGTCAAAGTTGACCTTATTGGCTCAAAGTCAACCTCAATCATGACCTAGTCAAGATCGACCTTGACCCTATCCTGGTTAGATTTGAGCTCTTCCTTGACCCCTGTCTAGATTTCAAATTTCCTTGATTTTCGGGTGTCGGGTTTCGGGGATATTTGTTTTCCTGCCTCCGAGTCAACCATTTTGGGTTTCAGAATGGTAAATCCTCAAATTGCATTTAATATAGGTATATTTTCTAAGGTTAGGACCTAATTGGGATTTAATTCTTCAAGGTAACCCCTCTAGAGAATTGTGCCCTCGTTCACTATAAAAGGAGGCCTTCCTCTCTCATTTTGTCCATCTCATCTCAAGAAATTTCATGATCAAGGAGCTCTCAAGAAAGATCAAGAATTCCATTCAAGAATTCAAGTCCTCTTCTCCATCAAAGTTCTCCATTAAAGATCAAGGATTCAAGCATTCAAGCCATTGAAGGGATTTGGCTCAAGCATTCAAGATTCATCATTCAAACCCTAGATCTAGCCATCATGATGGTGTGATCTTCCTTCAAGATCCTTTGTTCATCTTCAAGATCCATTTCATTCTTCCCTCAAGGTGGATTCTAGGCATACCATCATGGAGGTTTGATTTACATTTGTTGATGTTATGTTCAAGATTTCATATCAACATACTTGATTACATTTCAAATACAATTCCATATCTATTGAATTGCATAGCTTCATTGTTAGATCTACTTCTACTACTTGGTAGCATTCTACATTTCAATTTCAATATTAAGGTTGATTCCAAACCAGGGTTTCACCAAGGAAAACCCCCCAAACAAACAACAAAACTATTTTTCTTGTAGGTACAGGTGCAAAATTTTGGATTTGAGAGTAGATTTGGATACCCTTTTCGCCGAACTTCTGGGATCTACGAACAAAGTCAAAATTGACGTTCAAATAAAAAATGTAGCCTTTGACCTTTTATGAGGGTCAAAGACTACCTGTCATTGAAAAGATGAAAGATTTATGGGTTTTCTTCATCTCGACATTTCCAGTCTGAAACAGGTTGCAGAATTGCCTGAAAGTACACACAAACATTAGAAATTGGCATTTTCCAAATTTTCCCTAACTTGAGGTTAGTACTTCCCTTTCAATTTCAAACACTTCAATTCCATTATAGGGAAATATAATGTTTTCTTCTTCTTTTATATTCTCCATAGATTGATTCGATAGTTTATTAACCTTTTGGTTGATCAATTTGGATCTCTTCTTTGGGAATTTGGATTTAGAATTTGATCTCATATTTCCCTAATACATTTTAGGGTGAATCCTATTTCATCCTATTCATTTTGGTGAACCAAGATACTTACTCTCTTTCTTTTTGGTGTTAGATCATTTGTTTTCTTGCCTTAAGATTAGATTTCTTTTATGCTCTTGCATTTACATTTCAAAAATCCAAAAAAATTACAAAATTTCTTCAAAAATACAAAAACATTTACATTTCTTTGTGAAATTAGATGCTCTATTGTGTTTGATTTCCTTTTCATGTTTATAAAATTTCATTTGAATACATTGGGATATATCTAGATCTATTTGTTATCATGTTGCACAAGTTGTTTCAAATGTTTTCCAAAACTTTTGGGATTACGCAAAATCCTCCTCTTACCTTACCATCACCTGTCATTACACCTAGCAAAACTTCATCTAGGGCATGTGATGTTGCTTTGTCCTCTTTTGAATTACCTTATAAGGATATATTAGAGAAAGAAGATGACCTTAATCTATATCTCCGTCATATTTCTCTTTGTGGAGATGAGTTGAGGATTGATGTTAATTCTTCTCCTAATAGATGTCCTTCTTCCCCCTCTAGGGATCAAGCTTTAATGACTTATGAAACTCCTACAATGCACTTAATGGATATGGATGATAATCCTCCTATTTGGGATGAACCTTTGGATTTGGATGTTGATTACTCTCTTCCTCATGAAGCCATTGTGGATAATTATACTATTTGGGATGAACCCTTGGATAAATACATTTATTTATCCTCTCCTTGTGAAGCATTTTTAATACAAGAAAATGACATATTCTCTAAAACACACTTCCCTTATGCGAAAGGAGATGACATTATAAATCCTTCACCTCCATTTTGGATTTCTTCTAGTGATAAGGCATTAGCGGAGAAAGATCTAAATTCCCTTAATGCTCTTCTCCTTAGTGGTGACCTTATGGAAAATCAAGATCCAACCCTACAATCTTCTTACCATAGTATTACTTATATCTATTCAAATCCTTTTCCAACTATGGTTCCAAGTGTTCCTCTATTTGTGTCTTCCATTCATATCACTTCCTACACTTTTACCAGTGTTCCTAATCTTCCTAATCATAATCCTATCTTTCCTAATCCAATTCCTACTTCTCCATCTACTATTCCTAGTTTTTCCCACACTTATGTTGAGGTTCAAACTATGATTCATGATGTAGATGTGCAAAGATTCTTCAAAGTACCTTCTCCTTATTGTCTGATCCATAAAGATAAAAGAAAAGAAACTTCTCCTTTGAAATTTCTTCATAATTTTACCCCTCGCTCTGATATAACATAGATCTTTTCTCCTCTAGACTGGGGGGCAAGAGGTATGTTTCTTCTTGTCTTATAGAATCCATTATGTTCCTTCTTTGAGATTAATTTGTTATTCTTTCATTTATCGTGATGGTTTGTATTATGATAGCTTTTCATCTATTGATTTCTTATATTATTCAAGATATCTTTTCTAGGACATGTGTTTTGCAAAGATATCCCTTGCCTTTCATCACTTGGGGGCAAGGTTCTTTCTTCTCTCTCTTTGTCTAGGGAACTGATTTCCTTAGCTTAGTGGTATTTTTTTATATTGCAATATTATTTTATCATATTGACAGATGTTTTGACTATGGATAACCTTATTATATGATAATTTGTTGTCCTAAGTCGGCACTTCTTCTCTATGTTGCAAATTATGTTCTTTATAAACTCTCACCCTTTCTTGGTGTTGGAGTTGTTTTCCTCATTCCAAAGATTTCTCTTCCTCTTCTTACAGGGGGCTTGATGATTGAATCTTTGTTCCTACGTTTGAAAGATGATATTTTATCTAAAGTACTCCTCTTTGGTGGGGGTCTTGTTGATAAGATCTCTTTCATTTGAGGATCCTTTTCCATGAGTGTCATGTCCTTTTCATGATTATCTATACTCTTGTATGTAGGGGTCAATATCCCTAGCTAAGAATATGGTATACATTGTTGCTAAAAAGGATATCTCCTTGCATTATGAAGTAGGTATCCTCTTCCATCTTTGTTCCTTGGTTAAGCAGTATCTATCTATTATGTGATATCCAATCATACATGAAAATTTTGGTTTGCATTGAGGATCTATGTCCTTGATAACAATCTTTTTTGCTGTTTGACATTGGGTTTCCATGGTTGATATATCTCTCACTTTGGAAATAGAATAGTGTGCTATCCCTCACAAGGGTTACTTTTTCAATTCTTGCATGATATCTCTTTGCATTATTCCCTTCCATGGCCTCATAGGAGCTATGACCTTCTTGGCTTGGACTGGGTGTTGTCTATGGATATTTTCTTGATGCTAAAGAAGGCTTTATCCTTGTTCTTTCCTTTCCTTAACATGTCAAAATAGTATGTTTTTGCCATATTAAGGAGGGGGGCATATATAGGGCCTCCCTTGTACTATAGTTTTTTATTTTTACATGCTAAATCTTGGAAGGTAACACAGATAAGTTGCTAAATCCTGAAAAGACATGCATTTATATGCTAAATCTTTTGATGGTAACGCACATAAGTTTCTAAATCCTGAGGAGACACACATTTTTCAAATTTTTCAATATGCTAAATCTTCTGATGGTAATGCACATAAGTTGCTAAATCCTAAGGAGACATGCATTTTTCCAATTTCAAATATGCTAAATCTTGGAAGGTAATGCACATAAGTTGCTAAATCCTAAAAAGACACACAGTCATATGCTAAATCTTCTGATGGTAACGCACATAAGTTGCTAAATCCTGAGAAGACAAACATTTCATATTCATAGTGATACAAGAAGGTGGACCTATGGTTATTCCAAAAGCCTTTAGAAGATGCATTACAATTGCAAGTATAGTTTATGGGTGAACCTGTTGGGCTCTCCCTCCAGGGTGATTCGTGGTAAGGTAGGCATCTTACTAGGTGAGGTAATCACTCTTTTTCCTTTCTCTCTTTTCGCTTTCATGCTAGTAGGACAGGATCATGAAGCTATGTTATTTATAGTGTTTCTCTTGTCTTTCTTATGTAATCATTTATGCTTTAATGATAGCTTTCCAAATATGATATTAGTATGAGAAATATTTCTTAGCAAGGTTTCTTATGCTAATTGATTTGGGTTATTTAGTACTAACCCTTGTTTTGTTGGCACTCTCATGCATGTATGTTGAGTTAGAATCCTTATCCTAGGGGCTTGTGTCCCTAACTAAGTGTCATTATATCTCATTTCAAATCCACTAGGATCTCTTCTTCCTTCTCCTTTACCAAGAGTTTGCATCAAATCCATACTCTTGCTAAAGTGGGGGCTTAATATATCATCTTAAAATGGAAGCACTTCCATGTTAAGAGTGTTTAGCTCTCCAAGTGAGTGGTATGGGTCATGTCAAGCACCTTGAATCAGCTCTATGCTTGGATCATACTTGTTCTCCTCATTCTACTTCTATATGTCCCCTATTTTCACTTCAATCTGCATTTCCTAGCATTCTGGGTCAGGATCCTGAGGTTTTGACCACAAGGTCAAAGTTGACCTTATGAGGTCAAAGTTGACCTTATGAGGTCAAAGTTGACCTCAACCCTAACCTAGTTAGGATCAACCTCAACCCTGACCTAGTCAAGATCAACCTTGACCCTGACCTGGTCAAATTTGAGCTCATCCTTGACCCCCTGTCCAGATTTCAAATTTCCTTGATTTTCGGGTGTCGAGTTTCAGGGATATTTGTTTTCCCGCCTCCGGGTTGGCCATTTCAAGTTTTAGAATGGTAAATCCTCAAATTGCATTTAATCTAGGTATATTTTCTAAAGTTTAGGACCTAATTGGGATTTATTTCTCCAAGGTGGCCCCTCTAGAGGATTGTGCCCTAGTTCACTATAAAAGGAGGCCTTCCTCTCTCATTTTCTCCATCTCATCTCAAGCAATTTCATGATCAAGGAGCTCTCAATGAAGATCAAGCATTCTATTCAAGCATTCAAGTCCTCTTCTCCATCCAAGTTCTCCATTGAAGATCAAGGATTCAAGCATTCAAGCCATTGAAGGGATTTGGTTCAAGCATACAAGATTCATCATTCAAACCCTAGATCTAGCCATCATGATGGTGTGATCTTCCTTCAAGATCCTTTGTTCATCTTCAAGATCAATTTTATTCTTCCCTCAAGGTGGATTCCAAGCATACCATCATGGAGGTTTGATTTACATTTGTTGATGTTATGTTCAAGCTTTCATATCAACATAGTTGATTACATTTCAAATACAATTGCATATCTATTGAATTTCATAGCTTCATTGTTAGATCTATTTCTACTACTTGCTAGCATTCTCCATTTCAATTTCAATATTAAGGTTGATTCCAAACCGGGGTTTGACCAAGGCAAACCCCCCAAATAAACAACAAAAACCATTTTGCTTGCAGGTATAGGTGCGGAATTTTGGATTTGAGAGCAGATTTGGATACTCTTTTCACCGAACTTCTGGGATCTGCAAACAAAGTCAGAATCGACCTTCAAATAAAAATGTAGCCTTTGACCTTTTATGAGGGTCAAAGACTACCTGCCATCGAAAAGAAAAAATATTTTTGGGTTTTCTTCATCTCGGCATTTCCAGTCCGAAATAGGTTGCAGAATTAGCCAAAAGTACACACTGACATTAGAAATTGGCATTTTCCAGATTTTCCCTAACTTGAGGTTAGTACTCCCTTTCAATTTCAAACACTTCAATTCCATTATAGGGAAATATAAGGTTTTCTTCCTCTTTCATATTCTCCTCTATTGATTCGATTGTGTATTAACCTTTTGGTTGATCAATTTGGATCTCTTCTTTGGGAATTTGGATTTAGAATTTGATCTCATATTTCCCTCATACATTTTAGGGTGAATCCTATTTCATCCTATTCACATGTATATATTCATTTATTGATGTATAAGTAGTTATGTGCATGAGTGTATTAGTGATGATCGTGATTCTATGTATTTTGATGCATATTGTGGCTTTAAATATATAAAATAAACACAAGGTGAATAAAAGAAATAAATAATATGTATAAAATAATAAATAAAACTAATTACCTACTCCTACATTTACTCCTAAATTATTTCTCTATCTCTCTCTTTGACTCTCTCTCTTGTATGTCTTGTTAGTGTAGAGGGTGGGAGTGGAACTCGAGACCTCCAATTTGTAAGGGGTCCCAAGTTCCCATTGGGGTAGTGACTTCCTTGGGAAGCATACCCAAATATATTATATTTATATAAGAATTAATTTCTATTAATTATATAAATAATAATAATATTAAAACTATATAGGTGGAGTTATATTATTTAATATTCTTGTTTGGGGTAAGTTAGTATAGGAAAGGTAGGTAAGTGGGTTTTCACCAACGGGTGAAACTACCTACCTAATTAATTAAATGAAAAAGTTATTAAATAATCTTACCCGAACATTAGAGAAGGGAAGTTGCTCCATGGGAAACAACTCCCCCAACCTCTGAAACTGTTCATAAGATTATATAATTAGGATCCTTCCCTATAAATGGAGAGAAAAATATGGGGGAAAGAGGAACAGTTTTAAAAAGGGGAATTTAGGAGAGATTTGGAATTTTCTAAATTAACTTGCAAAGAGAGAAAGTAGAATTTTTATTCAAATGTCGATGAGAAAATTGGTGAGAATAGAATAATAATATTGAGAATTCTAGTGAGAGACTTGGTAGTGAATGATCAAAGGAGGGCCTACGTGAAGGGGTAGAGAACATTGGAGATTGGAGGGATTCACCAAATATCAAAGGGCTTCTTCAGAGGACTCTAGGTAGGATCTGGAACCTAAAAAGAATCTCATGTACTTGTGCATGTCATATATTAAACAATGTGAATATGAATGTTTTTGATAGAAAAAAGCAGCAAGAGGGTGTTGGCCCGTGGTACAATAGGACAAGAAGTACATTAACAACATATTAATAGCACTAGTCCAGAGCATTCATCAGCAATTTAACAGCAGAAAAAATGAAGTCTAATCTACATCTATCAAAAACAAATAGCATGTGACTATGAATGTTAATATGTGTGCGAGCAGTATATTAAATACTTAATTACATGAATAAGAATGTTACATGTGTGTGCGTTATGTGGATATGTGATGGGAAAAGATTTTTGGACACATGTGATAAGACTATACTCTAGCAACTAGGTATGCAAATGTTTATATTGTTGTCTATTATTATTTTTATATTTAAAATTTCTTTATTTAAATAAATTAAAGAAACATTATAGGAGGATAATAAGATATAGGGGAGGATAAAAACAAATAAAATATTAGAGTGTATTTTAATATGTAAATGCAAGGACAAATTATAGGAGAAAAATAAGGAAGAAAGATAGGAGAAAAATAAGGAGAAATCATAGGAGAAAAATAAATAATAAAAAGAAAAGAAATCAAAAGAAATAAATTAAAAGTGGAATATTACTACGCATAGAAAATCTATCTTTATAACATCATAAAGTAATAACCAAACATATAAAAACTTAGAAGCAAAAAAAAGGGCATTCTTTAACGGAAAAGAGAAGAATATGGAATCCAATACTATTAAGGTAGAAAATTTACTTAATAAAAATATATGTTATGCATTAGAAATTAGTCTTATTATAAAATAAAATTTATTTTACATATTAATTATTATAATAATAATAATAATAATAATAATAATAATAATAATAATAAAACATAAAAAATACGAGAAATTGGTTAATAAATAATTAAAGATATTGTTTAAAATTTAAAATTTAATTAAAGATATTATTTAAAATTAAAAATTTAATTAAATTAAGATTATTCTATTTATTATTATTATTCTATTTAATTTTAGGTGATGTAGAATTTAATTAAGAATCATAATATAATTTATGGTTATAAATTAAGAGGTTAGCTTTAGTTTATGTTAAGTTTGAATTTAATTAACATTTTAGCTTAATTAATAGTGAACAATAAAATAAGTTTATTAAGTTTGTAATAAGCTTAAATTTTATAAAGATTAGTTTATGTTAAATTGGGAATCTATTTGTAGATATCATAATTAAACAATTTATAGATATGGGTGTTAGGTCCCATGTGTATATTTTGATGTTTGTTACTTTCTACTTTATTGAATTTTTGGAAAGATTATAGTGTTACCTTGTATCCTGTAGGTGTGTCTAGGAGTGACACCTTCCTCTACACTTACCTTTATGCTTTTATATTTGGAATCATTGTGATAGCTCTACTTTTGTTCTATGCCATATTTTGTCTTAAGGGTTAGGGTTTTTGTTGGTGGTATGGCCTCCAAGAAAACACTAAAATGAACCCTAAGGGAGGGATGTCTACGAGAAGTTATAAACCCTAGATAGCCTATTTTGTTGAGTAAGGTTCCTAGGTGCCCTAGGTGAGTGGTTTAGCACAGGATCGAGCCAAGGAGGCCAAAAGGATAATCTTTGCATGAGTTTGGAAAAGAAAACCTAATATAATTCAAAGTTGGTTGGGAATGGGTAAGGGATTTAATAAATTTTTAAAAAGATTTAAAATGTATAAAGGCCCACATGGGTCCTATTGGAGTACCATGGTCATTGTAGCTATTGGGGTAGGCCGCATGAGGGCACTAGGGTACATGAATCCTAGGAAGGATCCCAACACATAAGACTATGAGATGACACTCACCTGATTAGCATCTTAGGGAACTCCTCTCATGGGATTTTATTTTGTATTGATTTGTTTCTTCTTGTTTATGGTTTGGGTGGTTTTCCTTCAACCTTAGACTGCCCTAGTTTCTCTTTGTGAAAAATGGTTCTATTTCCTAGCACGGGGGAGTAGGCCTTTGTGGATCCACATGGTTGGGTGGTGATTCTTTTTGAGGTATTGTTCATGTTTGTTCTATTCATGGAGCATTTGAAGTTGTTGAAGGCATTCTCCCTATTCTACATATTGTATCTTGTGAAGAAAATTGTAAAGATATTTTAAAGTGTTACTTATATTCATGTAAGCCTAAAAGATCTTGTATTCTAGAAGATATATTGTAAGAATTCGTGTAATTGGGAAGGGTATCTCTAGGAAAATTATGGGACAAGAAATCAAGATGTAGTATTGTTGTTAAAAGAAAATTATAGTTAATAATAAGGAAAGTGTAATTGTTGAAAGAATACATGAATTTAAATGTGTTAATGTTAGTTCATTCTAAAAAAGAAAAAGACATTGTTTTACTCTGTGTGTGTGTGTGTGGTTAAATGGATCAGAGAAATTCTATCTTTACTTTATGCTAAATCTTAATGCACAATGAAATGTGTTTTATAGGAATAATCCTATAAGGGAACCTATTAGGACTTAAATACCTAGTTAACTTAAGCAACTCAAAAAGAAAAAAAAATTGCTCTTTTATCTTGTTTTTGTCTTGTTATTTCAAGTTCCCTGGTGGGGCATGACATTCAATCCTATGTTCAGAAGGTTATTGAACTTTTTTATGGAATCAGAGGTGTCAGTGGAGTAATGGATGAGGATGAGATTATTTCTAAAATTCTAAGGTCTTTGCCTCATGTCTATGACAAAAAAGTTTCTACAATTGAAAAGATAAGAACTCTTTGTAAGGTAACAAGAGTTTTACTAGTTGGTAAATTATTTTCTTTTGAAATGAATACACTTCATGATAATCTTCCTTAGTATGAAAGTACATTTGGGTAAGTGCACCAAGATGGTGAACAAAAAAGGGGGTATATAAGTGGCCACTTTTTTTTCTAAAATTAGGGAAACCTGAACTTCACAGAGAGATTTGAGGGTGATACACTCAAAAATAGGAGTTGTGTAAAGAATAAGAATTGTAGTACTCCGAATCTACTTTCTAAAATAGTAAAGTTTTTAAAAATGGATAAGATTAAGAGGATCAAACCTCTCATGCATGAATAACTATTCCTAATTTTTTCAGAAAAGCATAACATAGTTATTTTTGTGTTCTTCACAAAATCTATAGTTAGATTTAGTATTTTGCAAAATTGTTTGGTAGGATGATAGGTAAGATGCTATCTAGAAGTTATGTATTTTTTTGTAATTTTTTGTTGAGTATTTTATTTTTTTATGATTTCTTGAAGTAACTGCATCCTGAAAATATGGTACATGTTCATGTGTTGGGCATAACTTGCATCAAAATAATCTAAATTGTAAACTTTTTTTTAAAGAGTATAGAATCTAGTGTAGAATATTAATATGTAATTTTTTTTTGAATTTGGTCAAGAAAATCAAAAGTTATTAAAAAATGGTAGACATATGTCTTTGAGGACTGTGAAGACACTAGTAAAGAAAATTAAAGTTTAATATGCTAGTGTTGTCCAAAAATAGAAAAATTTATATGGGCAGAAATCTTAGAAGATGTGTGAGATGATGGTAATAATTTTAGAGATACCCACTTGATCATTTGTAAAGATGATGATGACAAAGTTGAAAAATCATGTTGAAAGAAGAAAAAACATGTAAATGGACAAAAGTTGAGGGAAAATGGGCTTGCAAGCCTTATGGTCATACTCAAAACCTTTTACCAAGCCATAACTCGTAGGGGTTATAGTGTACAAAGTAACCCGCTCGGGTTTTGAAAACTAAAATCCACAATTTCAAGCTCTACATAACCCGTATAGGTTATGCAGAAATTAAAAAACATTTTCAATTTCACATAATCCATACAGGTTATGAAGACATTAAAAAAATTACTTTTAAATGTGTAATACAATACACATTTGTATAGATTTACATATATGATATGTTAATATGTAGTTATATATACATATCTACAATTATATATATATTTATATAGATATATGTATACATGCATGACTCTTCTTATTTAATCTCTCTCTCTCTTTCTCCCTCCCTATATTAATATGTAGGTATATATACATATCTATAATTATATATATATATAGATATGTATACATGCATGAATCTTCTTATCTCTCTCTCTCTCTCTCTCTATCTCCTTATCTTCTCTCTCTATTATTATATAACCCGTATGGGTTATGAGAAATTGTGAATGTTTGCATAAGTTTACATAGCTCATATGGGTTATGGGAAATTATCATTACATTACATAACCCGTATGGGTTATGAGGAAATCTTTATATTTGAGTCCCAATGGTCTAAAATCCAATAGTGCAAGTTGTTTGAAGGCCACACTCTTGTTGCACATGATTTTATGGGACAGTAACAATCATGTTTTGTGGTAGACCTCTCAACAAGAATTTGTGGAAAGTTCGTGAATCAGAACACAAGGAAATACTTGACACAATAAGGGTTAGAGTTGATCCAGAAGGTTCACTTGATTGATTTTGGGCCATAAAGATGAATGATTCTAGAATATGGTAGAATGATTTTGACAATTTATATATGATTCTATGTGCATATGAGCTATAATGTGCATAATTAGACATGTCAAAAAATTTTATATAAAAACAACCATCAATTGTAATTTGCATATTTAGATGCCAAATTATATATAAAAACAACAATCAACTGTAATGTGCATATTTAGATGCAAAATTTTATATATATAAACAATAATGATCTTCATCATGCATATTAGATACAAAATTTGAAATATAAAAGTGCCCATGGGGCTGATTTGAAAATATTAAGAGCCCACATTTTGTATATCTTAATTTGTACCATTTGATTATAAATACATATTTTATTTTGTATCCTTACATTTGTATCATCTTAATCCCATGTAAAAAATTGTGATTCCTAACTATGAATTTTGTACTCTTATATTTGTATCATCTTAATTTTGTATCCTTACATTTGTATTGTCTTAATTCCATGTACATTTGTATCATCAAAAGATGTAATAGTTGGAGTCATTGAGTCAAAATTGGTCAAATGTGTCCAAAGTAAAATGGTGATTCCCTAGGGTGAAGGGATAGTATTGAAGGATTACATCCTATCACCAAATGGTCTATGCCATTAGCTTCAGTTGGTAGGGTAAACACTAGTGACAACCCCATTCCACCTGTGGAGTCACTAGAATGTTCACGACCATGCTAGACCAAAGTGTCCCCAAGGTGCACTATGCACGAATGGGAAGCGATCTTTCGAGGCTCGTATCTTGGACCTCATGAGAGGTATTAGTAAACCATGACCATGTTTCTAAGGCCTACAATAAGCTCTCTCCATTTTGGGAGATTCAAATTTGTTTGAATTTGGCATGCAATCTTGGTTGACGCCAAAACTTATAGTGAGGGTCAGTTGAAAGTTGCAACACTGAGTTTCTTCCAAATCATTTGTCTTGGCACCAAACTATCTAGGCCAATAGTTGCGGTTAGGTGGGTAAATGCTAGTGACAACCCTATCCTACCCATGGAGTCACTAGAACATTCCCGACCATGCTGAACGAAAGTGTCCCAAAGGTGCACTAAGCATGATTGGGAAGAGATCTTTCAAGGCTCATATCGCAAACCTTGTGAGAGGTATGGGAAAATCATGATATGCTACAACACTATGATTGTGAGGCCTACAATAACCTCTCTCCATTCTGGGAAATTCAAATTTTTTTGAATTTGGCATGCCAATCTCGCTTGATGCCAAAACTTGTAGTGTGGGTCAGTTGAAAGTTGCACCACTGGGTTTCTTCCAAACCATTCATCCTAGCACCAAATGGTCTATGCCATTGGCTCCAGTTGGGTGGGTAAATTCTAGTGACAACTCCAACCCAGCCACATAGTCGCTAGAATGTTCGTAACCATGCTGGACCAAAGTATCCCCAAGGTGCAGTAAGTATGATTAGGTAGTGATCTTTTGAGGCTTGTATCTCAGACCTCGTGAGAGGTATCAATGAAATATGAGATGCTACAAGACTAGTTTTTGAGGCCTACAATAACCTCTCTCCATTTTTGGAAATTCAAATTTCTTTGAGTTTGGCATGCCAATCTCGCTTGACGCCAAAACTTGTAGTGAGGGTCAGCTAAAAGTTGCACCACTGGGTTTCTTCTAAACCATTCATCCTAGCACTAAACAGTCTATGCAGTTAGCTACAGTTGGTAAGGTAAATGCTAATGACAACCCTATTCCTCCCATGGAGTCACTAGAACATTTGCGACCATACGGGACCAAAGTGTCCTCAAGGTGCACTAAGCATGATTGGGAAATGATCTTTCAAGGCTCGTATCTTGGACCTTATGAGAGGTATCAGTGAACTATGAGATGCTACATGACCATTTTTCTAAGGCCTACAATAACCTCTCTCTGCTCTTGGATATTCAATTTTTTTTGAATTTGGCATGCCCATCTCGCTTGATGCCAAAACTTGCAGTGAGGGTGAGTTAAAAGTTGCACCACTATGTTTCTTCCAAACTATTTGTCATGGCACCAAATAGTATACACCACTAGCTCCAATTGTGCGGGTAAATGCTAGTGACAACTATGTTCCACCCATGGAGTCATTAAAATGTCTGCGACCATGTCAGACCAAAGTGCCCCCAAGGTGCACTAAGCCCAATTAGGAAGCAATCTTTTGAGACTTGTATCTTGGACCTCATGAGAGGTATTAGAAAAATATTAGAAGATACATGATCATGTCTATGAGGCCTATAATAACCTCTCTCTATTCTAGGATATTTGAATTTGTTTGAATTTGTCATGCCAATCTCGCGTGATACTAAAACTTGCAGTGAGGGTCAATTGAATGTTGCACCACTAGGTTTCTTCCAAACTGTTCATCCTGGCACCAAACGGTTTGTGCCATTAGCTCTAATTGGATGGGTAAACTTTAGTGCAACCCCTTTTCAACCACTTAATCACTAGAACATTCACAAGCATGCTAGACCAAAGTGTCCCTAAGGTGCACTAAGCACGACTAGGAAATGATATTTCGATGCTTGTATCGTGGACCCTGTGAAAGCTTTCAGAAAACCATGAGATGATACAGGACCATTTTTATGAGGCCTAAAATAACCTCTCTCCATTCTGGGAAATTGGAATTTGTTTGAATTTGGCATGTCAATCTTGCTTAACACCAAAACTTGCAATGAGGGTTAGTTGAAAGTTGCTCCACTGGGTTTCTTCCAAACCATTCCTCCTGGAACAAAATGGTCAGTGCCATCATATCTTATTGGGCAGGTAAGTGACAACCTCATTTTGACCATAGAGTCACTAGAACATTCATGACCATGCTAGACCAAAGTGTCCCCAAGGTGCACTAAGCACCATTGGGTAGTGATCTTTCAAGGATCGTATCTTGGACCCCATAAGAGGTATCCAAAAAATGTGAGATGCTAAAGGAGCTTGATTTTTAGGCCTATCTCCATTTTGGGAGATTCAAATTTATTTAAATTTGGCATGCCAATCTTGTTTGATGCCAAAACTTGTAGTGAGGGTCAGTTGAAAGTTGCACCACTGAGTTTTTTTCCAAACCGTTCATCCTAGCACCAAATGGCATGTGCCATTAGCTCCCATTGGGTAGGTAAACACTAGTGACAACCTCATTTTGACCATGGAGTCATTAGAGCATTCACGACCATGCCAGAACAAAGTGTCCTCAAGGTGCACTAAGCACCAATGGGTATATGTTGGCAAGCATTCTCTTTTGTCAAGAGGCAAAGTGGGACCACTCCTAGGGTAAACCTACCCAACCAGATGTGATGGAAGAATTGGTTTGTGCCCACAACAAATAAATGTTTCTTCTCCAAGGGAGATGGGGATATGACCATAAAGGGTCATTTACAAATGTAAAGAGACCAATGATGGTCATTTAAATATGTTCTAAACATATTTGTAATGTTTTGATGATCATTGTGTAATATTGATAAAGACCTTGAAGGTCAAAGTTGATTTTAATGTGGCCAATAGAGCCATTAAAATGATGTAAATGCACTAAATGTGCTAAAATGGTGTAATAGTGCCTTATTGGGAAAATAAGCCTTAAGGGTCACTATGAGGTCTAGATGAAGGGGCAATATTTAGTTTGAGATAGAGTGTTTATGCCTTAGAAAAGGATCTAAAAAAAAGATATTTCTTGTGAGGGTCGAGTTGTCAACTTGGCAACTTTTTAGAAAAACTTGTAATTGTTAACAGACAGTTTGTGACTGTTGTAGATAGTTTTAGAGTGTTTGGGGATCTATTAGAGGAGATCCATGTGAGTATGGTTTAGTATGTAGAGTGGTGTGATAGAGAACCAATGTAAATGGTTCCAAATCAATAAACAAATTTATATTCTTGCAAACTGGTTCACTGGCCTGTCGGTATATAATCATTAAACCAGGGCATTTGAATGCATTATGGAATGGGTCTATTATTGGAAATAGAGTAAAATGATTTTCTATTTTCTTTTTATCACTTCCATGTCCATATTGCATCATTTCATTTGCATTTGAAGGAAAACAATTAACTGGTGTCTTGTACAATAGTATTTGGTTGTAGGATATGCAGGATATGGTGGTGGAGAGATCACAAATGGTGGTAAATACTGATTGAAGGTGTTGCAAGGGTATTGGATCTGAGTACTGGTCCAAAGGAATCTATCTTTAGGTTTAGGTATTTTTTTGGCACCTAAAATGGTATCTCAAACAATAAGGTGTTTTCCTAGTTGTTTGGGAAAGTTGTGAGTAAAGGGCAGATTAGTGGTTTGATAGGGCTACAAGGAAAGAGGGTTCTTGGAGCGAGTTGTGAAGAAAAAATATTAACAAGACTAGGACGGCTGGTGGAACATGGTACATTGGCCATGTTATAATTTTATAGGGTTTTAGAACAAGTGGAGGAACCTTGCTTGAATATTTGGGCAAGTTGGTGGCTCTAGGAGCTTGGGAATGGCCTAGAAAGTGAATCCTTGCTTGGGATTTGATGTGAGAAGTTGCATCTCACATGATTACTGATTGATGTCCTTTTGATCAGGGTATGGGATCAAGAATGATATAACACCCCTCTGCATCAATAAACTTCAAACCTTACTTCATTCTCTAAAAGTTATTTGGTTCAGTTTTCAATCCTTTTATATTGATTGATTGCATTTTATCACTATTTTCTCAATAATAGTTTGACAAAATCCTGATGGAGAAGAATCATTCCATGAATTTTCTTACTGATTCTCATGGAATGATGTATCTTTGACATGTATAATAGAGTTCTAATATGATACACTGCATAAGAGTTTATTTGACAAGGTGATCACCGGATTTTTGAAGTGAACTTTGAAGGATTTGCTTGCTTGAGAGCATCAGATACACATGAATAAAATGTAGCACATAAAGCATGAATTCACTTAAATGATGAATTAAATATGTGAACACACATAGCACATAAAGTGTACACCTAAATTTTCTTAAGTCATGAAGCATACATGTAGCGCATATATTATAAACCATACACATAAATTCACTTAAGTCATGCACGTAGCCCATACACATGAATTTAGGTTATGAAGAATGTACTTGATTACACATGAATATACTTAAGGCATAAATCCTACACATAATTACATACACACAAATATATTTACATACTAACAATGAAAAAATGAGCACATAATTAACAAATTGGATCGAATATCAAGTTTCATATATATAAAAATAAACAATAATTTTGTAGATATCAAAAAATGGCATACATGCCAAATCAATAATAGAGTTACAAAAATGTGGCATCGACTATGTCAAGGTCGATATATACAATAAAAATGTTGAATATATATAAAATTTGGTCATTCAATAACTACAACTAGATCTGTATATCTCTATCAATATTTATGACTTTGTTGGATCATTGCAATTGAGCCTCTTCAAAGTAGTAGGTGGCTCACTAGGTGTCTATACAAAAACAATTCAAATGCTAAATCAGATATATTTTCTCAAAATAAAATCAAAATAACTAGATACATGATTGTAATATGTTGGCAGTTGAATTGTTGGTTACCTCATCTCTTTCTTCTACAATTTGGTCATTCCCTAAAGCTGATGGTCCCCATCTTGCGTGAGCTGGACTCCTAACAAAATGTAGAGGTAGAGGATCCTTTGGAGGTTGTGAAGAGGGTTTTAATAGGTAAAATCAATTCAAAGCAAGTTAATAATATATATATAAAATTGCATCTACTCATTTCTAAACTCATATGTTTAACATGTGTATAGAAAAAATGCATACCAAAGCCTCAGATGTCTCTCTTGTACTCTTGGGAGGTATCACCACTGATGAGGTAGCTATGACCAATTCCTGTATGAACAATCATAACATATGTCATACTCGTAGAGGAAGGATTTCTAAGAGATTTAGAACGATCAAGAATACAATTGAAAGTAAATATAAAAATGTTACCTCTTCTCTCTCCTGAACATCAATGACATCGGGTGGATTCATTAATTCTATAAAACCCAACTATTTCTAAAACATAGAAAAAATAAGTCAGGTGCACTCATCAATATAGACTACAAGTACATTTTAATTGTGAATAATTCATTTCAACAAATAAACTTATATTCTATTGAATTACCTTTTGTCATTTGGGTTTCCTCGAGGATTTATTTCTCTTTCTCGGTGTCCTCAAGTGAGGTGAGATACCCTAGTAAAAAAAATTAACATAAGATAAATGAATATGATACCGCATGGATTCAATTAAAACTGTAAAAAAGAGATGTGAAAAATATTATACTGCAAAGCTTTCAAAACCAAAGTCAATGGAAGAAAGGGTGATATCATAAAGTTCAAAAATCTAAGCAGGTGACAAGCCCTATAAAACACCAAATAAATATGCATATATTAACAAAATATATTTGAAACATACATATTATTCTATTTTAAGGAATATTTTAAAAGAATTACCTCAGGTGTGAAAGCTACACATGTAAGTGTATGTCTACTCGAACGAACTCTCTATGGTGTGCTCGTATCACCTGTTGTACCCTGCAATGCATATTATTCATGTATAAATTTAAATTATTATCTAAATAAAAAATTATTTACTTTTAAAAGATTCAGGTAATTAATTAATAACATGTCAAAACATAAATAAACAAACCTGTCTCTGCTCTCTAGAAAATACCATCATCATCAAGTCATTTGTGAGGGTTTCATCCTCAACACTGAATGCATGGCATCTACCCACACAATGTGTACATGAATGAGATGTTGAACCATCCTCATTTGTGTCAGTATCTACCCAAACACATATACCCTAAAAATTGGGGCACATATGCTCAATGGGTTGGGTTGATCCAAATAGTGTGTCTGATGATGATGGAGGTGGCACAGGTGCTGATGCAAATGGTGCATCTGATGAAAATGGATATGGCATGGGTGATAATACACCCTCTACTCTAAAAAAATATGTTTCATTCTCAATGATGACATTAGTCAATGATGTGGCTTCATGAAGGGTCTATAGCTATATGGACTCCATCACAACTATTGGGACTACAACACGAGCCATGACTTTTTTAGCTAGAGGCCTCCTATATTTTGGTTGTACCACCCTATGGGCCCCAAGTCTATCCTATGTAGAGCCTCTCCGTCTACCCTACAATTTTCAAATGTCAATGTATTTCAGCTTCTCACCGATGATAAACTCACAATATACCTTTCTCAAGAAATATAGAGGCACCTCCCAATTATTACAGGGTGCTTGGTCAAAGACCATATACCACCTATCTCAAAAAGATGCTTTCATCCTATTGTGAAAACACCAATGTATAGGAAATTGATTCATATTTAGTTCTAGGGTGTTACTAGTACTAGGATCGGTAAAAAGAGCACATCTATCACTTTTAAGAATGTCCTTTTTCACTTCATCATATGACAAGCCATCTGCATAAAATGCTCGAAACATATCCCTCCATGAACCCCATATGGTAACCACTCTAGAAACCTCATTTGCATTATTGGCCATTCTTTCTAGCATCGAGGTGAGGGTTGAGTGGTGGTCAAGACTACAGGACCTCAACCTATTGACCAATATAGAAATTTGGGCACTATTTTGTGTAAGGTGTTTTATGAGATCATCTTGTGTGGCATCTACATGATCTAATGGAGGATGTGGAGTGTTTATGGGTGGCAGTGGTTGTGGAGGAGGATTTTGTGGTTTTGGTGGAGGATTTTGTGGTTATGGAGTAGGATTTTTTGGTTGTGGTTGTTTCTCATGTTCAATATTTTCTTTTGTTGCTTGTGGATGAGTTTTTTTTTTCTTTTTCATTTTGGGGAAGTCTTTATAGAATCTGACATCAAAATTTAAAAACAAAACATAAATCAATTAAAAAACCCTACCTCAAATAAAATACAAACAAAAACATTTGAAACACTAAAATCTTACCTTTTCGACGAGGTGCCATTGTTGCGAATCGATAAAAAATGTAAATAGAACCAAAAAATGATCGCGTTTTGTAGAAAAAAAGATTCCTCAATTGACTGTTCCTTCATTTATGGTGTTGGAAATGGCCCAATGCCATATATTTTGAGGAATATAATGTTCCTCAAACCTGTACGTATTTTGATTTTTTGTTCCTAAAAACCTATATGTGTTTTGAGGTGCTATTGGCATTTTTTAATATTTTTGGCTAGGCTTGGTAAAACCAAGCCTAGCACGATTTTGAATTTTGTATAACCCACGTGTTATGAAAAATTTCAAATTTTTTTATGTGGCCACTAAATTGTCCACCATCTTGGTTCACTTACCCATTTAAAGCTACTATTTATAATAATAAGACAAATTATGAATCTAGTGAAAGTTCTTCACTTTCATCTAAGTTTGGATCTAGATATGCTAAGGAATGGGAAGAGATTGAAGATGATGAATGAAAGTTAGAAGATCTAGAAGCCTTGATTGTGAAGAGAGTTCCTAAAGGTGCAGGTAAGTATGAATGGAAGCTACCTTGAAATGTATTTTTTGCAATAAGATTGGTCATTTTTCATCTAGATGTCATGAGAGAGTACCAAAGCACAAGCCTAGAAATGTTCAACCCATATATCATTATAAGTGTTATTATGCTAGTGAGGGTGTGACTAATGAAGAGTCTGAGAAAAGTGAAGAAGATATTGTCTTTATTTCTATTAAAGATGAAAACCCTACCTTCTTGAATGAGGATAAATCCCTACTTGCACATATTGAGGTAAAAGATGAATGGGTAATAGATAGTGTTTGTTCATATCATATGACTAGAGATAAGAAAAAATTTATAAAATTGGAAAGGTATGCTGGTGGTGTTGTCAGATTTGGCGACAATACTCCTTGTTTTATCAAAGGGAAAGGTTTGATTACACTTGATGGTAAGAATAAAATAGTCGATGTATTATATGTTGAAGGTTTAAAGAATATTATTTTGAGTTTTGGACAACTTATTGGTAAGGGGAAATGGGATTAATTTCATTGGGTACTAAGACAAGAGGTAATGTTTTCCATTTGAATAGCACCAAGGATAAATGTTTGATTACTAGAATTAATGATAATTGGTCATTGATTAGAGACTTTGTCATGTAAATTTTGATAACATTGTGAAGGTGGGTACTACACATGCTATGAGAGATCTACCTAGACTGATGAAGCCTGATAATTCTATTTGTAAGGAATGTTAGTTGTGAAAGATAACAAAATCTACATTTAAAATAAAGATATACTCTTCAAGTGGATTATTAGATTTGGCGCACACTAATTTATGTGGTCCTACTAGAACTAAGAGCTATTATGGTGATAGATATTTCATTTTGTTCATTTATGAATATTCAAGGATGATGTGGGTTACATTTTTTAAAGAGAAATATAAAGATTTTGAAAAATTCAAGATATTTAGAGCTATGGTTGAGACTAAGACATGATTGAATATGAAGTTCTTGAGATCAGACAAAGGTTGAGAGTTTACTTTAGGATATTTTAATGCTTACTATGAAGAAAATAGAATAAGGAGACATATGCCTACTCCCTGAACCCCTCAGTAGAATGGAATTGCAGAGCGAAGGAACTGAACAATTCTTGACACTATAATAACTATGATGATGGAAGGGAAAGTACCACAAATGTATTAGAGATAATTAGTGAGTATCACAGTCCACACATTGAATTGAGTTTAGATAAAACACGGTACTGGTAAGACCCTTTATGAATGTTGGTATGGTCATGTTCCCACAATAAAGTATTTTAGAATCTTTGAAGGTAAATTCTATATCATAAAAGATGAATATTTAAGGAAGTTTGATCCTAGATGCCATGAAGGTATTTTTCTTGGATATTCTATAACTTAGAAAAGATTTTAAATGTTAAATAACAATTGGTTGAGAAAGATAGTAGAAAGTGATAATGTGAGAGTTGATGAGAATTATTATAAATAGGTCAACTTATGTAGCTATGAATCAAATGATGAAGATGAGAATTAGATTGTTCAAATGTAGAATTAGAATTAGAGTAAGAATGGATCAAAAAAATAGAATTGAGAAGTTATTAATGAAGAAGTGGAAACTCAAGAGTCTGTTACAAAAGAAAATCTAAATATTCCAAGGTATGTAAGGTTAAATCATTCATAAAATTAGATTATTGGTGATAGGAATGAAGATGTTTTGATTTGAGGAAAATATAATAGAATCAGAAATGATTTTTTTTTTTAATTTCTCAAGTTGAACCTAAAGATGTTGATGAAGCTTGCAAAGAATAAAGTTGTGTTAAAGCTATGAAAGAAGAGATGGAACATATTGAGAAGAAAAATACATGCATTTTGGTTTCTAGACCAAAAGACAACAATGTGATTGGAACAAAATGGATTTTTAGAAATAAATTGAATGAAGATGGTGAAGTGGTAAGGGAAAAAGATAGATTAGTTTCCAAAGAATATTCATAGATGGAAGGTATTGATTTTGAATAGACATTTTCTCCTGTTGCTAGAATTGAAGCAGTTAGAATCTTTCTTGCATAGTCTACTTAAAAAAATTTCAAGGTATATCAGATGGTTGTTAAGTATACATTCTTGAATAGAGAATTGGAGAAGGAAGTATACATTGAGTAGCCTGATGGTTTTCATTTGAATGATGAAGATGACATGATGTGTCAATTGAAGAAAGCATTCTATGGATTGAAACAAGCAATGAGAGCTTGGTATGAAAGGTTAGATAAATATTCTATTGACAGTAATTTATATTTCAAAATTGATCATGAAAATATCTTGATTGTTGAAGTATTTCTGGAATCATTTTTGGTTTAAATGACAAGATGAGTAATGAATTTTCTAATAAGATTCAAAAGGAGTTTGAGATGTCAATGATATGTGAGATGAGATTCTTTCTTGGTCTTCAAATTACTCAATCAGAAAAAGGGATTTTAATATCACAGTCTAAGTATATGAATTTATTAAATAAATTTGGAATGGATGATTCGAACCCTATTGGAACTCCTATGGTTACTGGTTGCAAATCAATAAAAGTGATGATTCATCTCATGCTAACCAAAAAAGGTACATAATAGATTAATGATTAGTGGATTTCTATACTTCACTGAGACTAGACCAAACATAATGAATGTAGTTTGCATTCTTGTGATATTTTAAGAAAAACTGAAGGAATCACATGTTACTGTTGTTAAGAGGATATTTAGATATATGAAAGGAAAAGTGAATTATAGACTATGGTATTCTAAGGATGATGATCTTACTTTATGTTTTTACAATGATTCTTATAGGGAAGGTAATGTGGATGATAGGAAAATAACTACAAGTGGAGAAATATTCTTGGGAAAGAAGTTAGTTACTTAGGACAGTAAGAAACAAACTTTCATATCTCAATATAATACTAAAGTTGAATATGTTGCCCCTGATACAAACTGTAGTCAAATAGTTTGGGCGAAAGAAATGTTGGAAGACATAAGAATAAGCTTTCGTGACCCTATAGTTATTTATTGTGACAATTCAAGTGCTATTAATATTTCAAAGAACCATGCATTGCATTCAAACAAAAATCATATTTCTATAAAGTATCATTTATTGAAGGATAAGGTGAATGAAAAGGAAGTCAAATTGGAATATGTTTCTACAAAAGAGAAGATTTTAGATATTTTTTCAAATCCCTTGCGAAAGGATACCTTTCAGTATCTTCAAGGTAAGTTTGGGGTGAAAAACCCTCCTCACGAGAGCTAGAGATGCATTGATTTGCATCAATCATGTGATCTTGATAGGGGTATGTGCAAGATCATGAGGGGCCAAACTATGCCCTTAAGTGGCAATGAAAAATCAGAAAATCAAGGTAAGTCAACTTGACGTGAAAATTTCAACTAGCTATGAACCTAATATCAAAAAGTTGTAAGAATAGAATCTATAGAAAATTGAATGTAGTTTCTAAACTACTAGGCCTTTTTTGAGAAAAAGTTAGTATGATTGGTGAAAAGTATAGAATTCAATGCAGCAGTACAAAAAATTTCACGAAAAAAATAAGAAGTAGGTGTATGTCTGACCACCTTAATCATAATCAAATGATAATATTTTATTATAAGATTTTATATATAAGTAGTAGACTCATGCCCAGATGTGACGCATATTTTTTTGTAATTTTATTCTAAAAAAATAATTAATTATGAATTTTTTGCTACAACATTTTCAGAATAAAAAAACTCCCGTGTCTGACCACATTAACTCATTCAAAACTTTACAAAATTCAAAATTTTATTTTTTTTCCTTATAGTAGGCGAAGCATAGAATGTGACGCATTTTTTGGATTTAAAAAATGTTATATTGTCTGAAAGTTATAGTCATTTTTCAATCAGTATATAAATCAACACTTTAGAGGTAGCTCAATTAGAAAATAACTAATAATTACTTACCGAATTCAAAATTTGACAGCAATTATATCGATAAAAAGCTGATAATCTCCTTAAGATACCCTTTTCATTTTATCAAATTCGGGTGAAAAAAAAGTCGTCAACTACATTGTCAAAGTTTTGAACTGACATCGCCACTTTTTGGCCCCTCGTGATCTTGCACATACCCATTGAGTTATTCTTATTCTAAATTAATGTTTTTTGTGGATTGATCCTTAGGGGGATCATTTGGTATATTGTTCAAACTTTTGGCCTCTATGACTTAGTGCATATATGTTCCTTTTTCATTTATGTCAAAGGAGGAGAGATAGCCATGTGAAAAATAGAAATAATCAAGGGAGTGATAGCCCTATGGAAGTGAAGTCTCAAAATTAGGGGGAGTAATTAGTATATTTGAGGAGTGATTTTTTATTTATGTATTGATATTGTTTTTCACATCATATGTTTCCATCAATTCCAAAGGGGGAGATTTTTGGAGATTTCAAGCATATCTGTGTTGGCATTAATATTTTGTCATTGATGTCAACATATTTCTTTAATCTTGATAGTTTCTTGGTTTATTCAGTTGATGTTTTGGTTCGGTATGCACATTTTACTTGATATCAATTGTTGCAAAGGTGAGATGTGTTGATGAATGTCTATGCTTGATCTTGTTCAAGTTTTAGAAGTTCTCTATATAATTTGAGGTAGTTTAAATGGTGACAATGTTCTAGTTTCTAGATCACTGAGGATCGATTATGCAACATATATGGTTACTAACCCAGTGGTGAGTTTAGAAGATGGATGTGTGTTCTTATCTCGGATGGGTCATGACTTGGATAGTGGCAAGCTATTTTTCTTGTATGACAAAGGTTGATGTACAATGTTCCTAATGAACAATACAAAGATAATTATAGATTCTGACACAAAGATGTTCTTGTTTCTGTTGTGGTAATTCATGTTGTTTTCTGATGTTTCTGGACTATGTTATATTTATGTTAGTGGATCGCATTGGTACATTTGATCAAATTCAATGATTTTCTTGTGGTGTGTTATATTTTCTTATGTTGATGTTTCAATTGCTTCATGGTTATCTAAGTAAGTAAATTAAAGTTTTGTTAAGTTTTATTTTGAAACATTTATTTTGGACACAATTGATTCACCCCCCTCTCAGTTGTGTGTGATACCTTATTTATATCATCATTAGCCTCATGAATGTACATAGTGCATTAGTCAATCAAAAAGGAAAAGATCATTAACCATTCATACAATCCTGCATTAGTCTTGAATGTATTTTTTTCATTGATTTTCTTCTCTGATTCTGATATGATGATATCCACTCTTCAAATCTATCTTTGTGAAATATCTAGCTCCACTTAAACAATAAATTATATTATCCATCCTAGGCAAGGGAAATTAGTACTTCACTATAATCTTGTTAATGGCTCTAGAATTAGTACACATATCCATTCTCCATTTTTCTTTGGTGCTAATATTGTAGGTATTGCACAAGGACTCAAACTTTCCCTGATCAATCCTCTCTTCAATAATCTGTATAATTGTTTATTCAATTCCTCATTCTCTATTGGTGTCATCTAATATGGTTTTAGATGCTTCAATCTTTGTAATTTCAATTTTCTCACCAATTCTTTAGAGGCTAGATTGTCAGAGCTACCACTGTCAATAATCACTTTGCAACACTTTCCTTCAACTTTGCATCTTATCTAGAACAAACTTCTCCTTAGTAATGACTCCTAGTCCGGTTCCTCATGACATAGGACTCTGCTTACCATTAAGACTTCTCCATCTTCAATTTGATTCAATGCTTCCTTAGATTCTTCTCCTATAACATAATTTTTTTCACCACTCATAGTCCTCTTTCTTGAAACACTCAAGTATATCATCTTTCCTATAGCCATGTGATCCACTTCCTCCTTGAAAATTTATATCATCCTCTTTGAATTCATCCTTTCCCTTATTCATCTATGAATAAGATCTTCCACAACTTGAGGTTCTTCCTCTCTATAATCTTCCACCTCTCTCTCTTTGTCTTTTCTCATGCATTTTGTTCATCTTTTAGGGAATATTGGTAAGCTTCTTCCACACTAATTTGCAATTCAACCAAACTAATCTCATCTTGAATAGATATCCTCAAGCCATTTAGCTACCTTGCAGCCCTTTCAACATCATCATCATTATTTCTAGATTTGATATCCAATCTATAGAATTCTTTAATATACTCTTTTACACTAAGGTCATTTTTCCTTAGGTTTTGCAACTTCCCAAATAAACTTACTTAGTAATCAGTAGGAAAAAACTTAGCTTTCAAAATTTTCACCATCCTATCCCATGACTTAATTTTATTGTTGACTCTTCTTTTTCTATTACTTTGCAAATGTTCCCACCATAAGGATGCATGTCCTTTCAATTTTGTGCAAGCATAATTCACCTTCTTATATTCATTTGTGTGATGCCCAAAAGTTGGGACAAAACACAACCAAAAATTTTTTTTTAAAAGTGATAAGTTTACACACACAAGATGCAGGTTAATGAATTCAACAACAAGGTTAAAATGGGTCAGGTGAATTACCTCGACAATGTTGTCTAAGAAGGATGCTTAGGGAAAAATTAATTAAGGATAAGTACGTCCAACTACATGACGATCAAAGTTATTGTTTGCCAACTAGAGATCTCATTGGTTGACTTAAGAGGACATGAATGTCTAATGTTTACGTTTAGTCCAATCTGTTCATGGAGCTTATCGGTTGAATTGAAATACCGGATAAACATGATCTAGTTCATCCAACTTATTATTAAATTAGAAAACATAATCTATAAGACTTAATCATTAATTTTATTTATTTATTATTTAAATATATTATTAATTAATAACTATAAAATATTAACAAATTAATAAATGAGAATTACAAAACAACTTAACATCTTTTTAAATTAATAATAACCCATAAAAGCATAAATAATAAAAATTACATAAATTATTCATGACTTTATTATCCACTACATTGCAAACTAACTATCTTAAAAAAAATCCAACTTAACCACTAACTAAACTAACTTTTTGGTAATAAAAATTGCTTTTCATAAAAAAAATTCCATCTATTAATAACACATTAACTCAAAATAACATAATGATTAATATTCTAAACTATCTTAAAAAAAATCTACTAATTTAACTTATCTTCTAAACAAACTATCAAATCATTCCTTTAAACCTCTAAATATCCTAGCTATCAACTACCCTACCTTCTATATTTACTACCATCTCTCTTCCTAAACTCACGTGCCAAGAGGAAATTGAGTTTCATAAAGCAAGGGGCGCAATTCAAGGAAGTGATGATGTGTTTTGGGGAATGGTTTCAAAAATCTGCCAAGATTAGATAGCCCACCTACCCACTTAGCAAGTTTCAAGACAAGATAACTTTTATTACATGTTTTTTAACTCCTCCAAAGAGCTGCGTGGTTTTCTGGAAGACAAAGCTTTAAAACCAAACAAGTTGCTTGCTTAGGTGTCACTTAGTACACCATCCCATCACCCAAAAGGTTTGGGATTAATTACAAGCCTTAGCCTTCATCCACCTGCGCCTAGGGGAAAGGCTTTTCAAAAAGGTGAGTATGATATTTGTTTTAAAGTTATATTTTATTATTTGCTTTGGCAAAGGTGGCAGATTTTAATAATAAAATAAGACTATGGTTGGAATTTTGTATGGGAATTCTTTCCCATACAAAATCCAGAGAGCTATTTGCTCTTTAAAATTTGCTGGGTAGTGTTATTTTGTTTTAGCACTAGTTAGTTCATTTTTTTTTTTGAAACTCATTAAGCATAGCAATGAAAATTTAATGGTTCCTAATATGGAATGAAGAGTTTAAGTTATTGCAATTTAGATAGTATTTCAAACAATGTTTATCATAGTTTATTTGTTATTCAAATAAGGTCTCTTCTAGAGACTAAATGCTCATAGTTTTCATAGTTTTTTTTTGACAATATCATTGAACTAAGGAGTGTTTTCAAACACAGATTCAGAATATATTTGAATTGATCTTAACCAATTTAAAACATCTAATGGAGCTACAATCTCCTTATTTCATTCAAGTAAATGTTGGTAACATAACAATATAGATTTTGTCAACTTGATGAACTTATAACAATAATTAAGAGATAGATTTTCAATGGTAAAGAGAGAATGAAGGTCTTTTAAGAATCATGCAAGGATTCAACTTCCCATAATATGAACTACATAATCCTCTCATTATCTTTGTCCCATTGAAATTTACATCATTACTAGGTTACAAAGTAACATTGCAATATTCAAATGAAGCTTACTTTTCTTTACATGAATTTCATAATGAAAGCATCTTCTAAAACATAAATTTGGCAATGATAGATCAATATAACAACATGTTTTTCTTTCTAAATACAATATACAAGAGCTCCAAAGGGAGATTGAATACATGATTCAAAATTTACAAGGATGAATCAAAATATGGAGTGAATTCATCTTTCAAACATAGAGTGAATTCCTCATTTAAACACATCAAAGCAAAAGTCTTTATCTTCTTTATCATCATGCATCCATACTTCAAAATCTGCAGTTGCAAACAAAACAAGGAAAAGACCATGGGAACTCACCTCCCATCCAAGGTCTCTCATGAGACCACCCCCGAGCTTGGGGAGAACACATTGAACAGGTTACAAACATATACACACAATCACAACATGATTTAACAAACATGGACAAAATTCCCAAATTCCCTCAAGAAGTAAACTAAAGAATTCCCATGAATTTCCTTTGTAGGGTGTGGTAGACAAAACCATGGAGATTACCATTGCATAATATACAAGGCCACACATGGACCCATATTTCTCAAATACATACAAGGCACACAAGGCCAATTTTCCCTCCTTATACCCCCATTGCCACAAAGGCTACATGCAAGGTCTCTTGGGGAAAATCACTCACCCAAGGTTCATCCTTCCCCACACATGGAGGAGACTCTACACATGGAGTTGCCTCCATTTCCACACCCCCTCTTGATTTCTCTTCCCTCCCAAGGGTGAGAGAATCTAAGAGTAAACAACCCAAAAATTCAATTACATGATAAACACATATGCAAGCTTGCTCTCACCATGACCAACCATGGGGAGCTAAAACACAACACCAAACAATACAAACCTCCACCATGACCAACCATGGGGAGCCAAGAACATGATCACAATTACAACATCTCAAACAAACAGAGAGAGCACATGAATTCCTACCTCAAATCCAAGCTATGGTAGAATGTTGTTGAGCCCTAATCCAAGCTTCAAGCCTTTTCTCCTCTAACTTTCTGAAAGCTCTCTAAAAATAGAGAATGGGTGAATGAATCACCCTAAGCCAAAATTTCCTCTAAATAGGGCTTCTACACCTAACCTCATAAATAAGGTTCAAACAAGCAAGTTGCAATTTTCGCTCAAGAAGGAAAATGAAATTTTAAAAGGGTCCTAAAGTCACTTTTAGGCTTCTAAAGAGGTGAAAATACCCCTAACCCATGGATACATGGAATGGGTTAACAAATTAAGCATAAAACTATCTCCTAAGGCCATTATTAACCCTCTAAACCCATGTCGAGAAATAACATCAGAAATGGGGAATGAGACTGCATAAAGATTCCTATGGCAGAAAGGTGTGCTAAGATATCCCTAAAGCTCCTAGCAAGTGCTCTCACACAACACACGACGTACCTTAATAAAATTGAACATAGGTGTCAAATGACACTTCACAAAATAACATTTCACGAAAGGTACATCCAGAATAACAACACATAACATACAAACATTCAAATTACTGTTACGAAATAAATTACTTAACAACGAGGCCTCAGGTCTCTTAATAGACGGGGCCTTGGTTTAACTGGCTGTCCTACGTTCAATGTGTTTTCCCCGAATGTGTTTCCATGGTCCTTCCACCTGCAATACCTAAATGCAGCATCAGTAATTCAAGGAAGAGAACCATTACAATAACATATATGATATAGCGAAATTTAAACATTAAATTGCATAATTCAACTCATACGTCAATTGCATATAATATTCATGATTTGATTGCACATTTCAAATGAAATTCCATAACGTAATTTAAATATCATCAAGACCATCAGGATCACGAAACATCATATAAAAATCATAAACCAAATCTACACATCATGGATCCCATATGCAGAATCATCAAAAGAACAGTCCAACGAGTCCAAACATAATATAACAGTAGTCGACAAAAACCAAGTATCTCTGAAAGAAACATAATCAAAAAGATAGCTAATATGAATAACACAGGATCACTATGTGGGCCGAAAGTGGACCTCACAATTTGTCCCTTAATAATAAAATTACTTCTCCATCTCTATGATCCAATCAAGTAACTCATCAGAATCCAACTTTTCATGGTAATCAAGTGGATTGAAATATGGTCTTGCATTAACCCTACTTAGGGATTTTATAAATTTGTTCTCTCCTTGTTCAAGCTTGGTTTGTTCTTCACCCTCTTTGGCTACTTGTTCGATTCTTTCTTCCTCTTCATCACTCACATCTTCAATGTGTCAACTTCTTCTGTAGGTTGTCTCCATATCATCTAATCTAGCTTCAATTTGTCGCAATATATCAAACACAATTGGATCTGCATCTCTCCTTCCACCTCTAGTATTTCGTTTGTGAGCCATCTTCCATGAATCCTCTATAATTATGGGTTAGATACTCTTTTTGGTACCCCACAATAAATCAACCTAGGACTTTGCAGACTTACGTGAACCTCGAACTACCTCAACAGAATCAGAACCTTGCTCTAATACCACTTGACAGAGTTAAGGATAGAGGGAACTCAAAGAGTTTAGTCTAATCCTTGCAGAAAGAGTCACACATTAGAAGCAATACAAAAAAATACTTGAGAGAATGCAAGATCAACCTTCTTATTATCATATTTTCAAATATAAGGGATCTGACACATGCAGTCATACATTCTAGGCATACTAGTAGCTTAATTTATGAACCTTTTATAGGTTATCATTTTATAATAACTATTCTAAACTCTAGCTACAGAGCTCTACCAATGTTTCTTTCTTCTATCTTCTCTGTGATACCCTCGGGGATAAATTAAAAGAGTTTAGAAAGCCTTGGAAAGCTACAAGTTGGCTTAAGAAAGATTACATTCCCCAAAGAAAAGGAAACATATTACAAATATAGGTCAAGACCCAAATCATAAGGATCTTCCTTCAATTGATAAGGCATGAATCATGATCCCTAAAGTAGGTCATCCACAAACGTAACAACATCGATAAATGCACCATTAAGGTTCATCGATCAAAAAAATACTTCATGATATCAGAAAATACAAACTGGCCATGAAACATGAAGAACAATTAAGTCCTACCAAGAGCCTGTAAGATCTCACATGTAAAGAAACCAAATGGGATGTGAACCTAGGAGAAGGTTCCACAAATGTCAAGGAACATGCCAATAGGTTTTTAGCTGCCAACAATCCCAAATGAACAAATTTTGAAAGAAATATGAAGACTAAACTAAATAGGAAAACAAAAAATAAATATTTTTGGTTGATGCAAGATTTCCAAGAGCCAAAGATGCTCCTGCATTAGCCTATCTATCCATGAGATGTAATGATCAGGAATAATTAGATTCCTTGTCCACATGAAAGGAGTAGTTGATTCTGCATATGTTCTTATCAAGGGGCAGGGGTGTAGAGAGACCATCCAGGATGAACCAAGGGAAAGAGGTATGTGATGACACTTCCCTGTATATGTTCTAGGTATCCTACATGTGTTTTTGGTTGTCTTTGGTAGTTTTGTCTTGATTATATTTTTGAGAGCCATGTTTCCCTTTGCATCCAATGAATCTTTGTACCATCTCTTTCTTGCATTTGGATTATTTGTATGTGTGGTGCTTGGTGTATATCTCCTCGACATGGTGGGATGGGCCTCAAGGTTCCACATGATCTGTTGGTAGTGGTTCTTCTTCCATCGAGGTCCAGTGGTCTTTTTCATGTTCGTGGTGATTCTGGGATGTTGTCTTCATAATATTGCTTCTTGGAGATGTATTGTCACATGGTATCATGTTATGTATAATTGTATCATTGATTTATTGATTATCGAGCTATTTCTTGTAAAAGATGTAACTATAATTTTGAAGATGTAATTGTGTTTCAATGATTTTGTACTTATAAAACATGTATTAACGAGTGGGAATTTGTATGTAGATATCAATGATGTAATAGATACAATGTTGTAATAAATGAATGGTGATTATATAAGTTATATATGTTTTAGTTTCTTTTGTTCAAGTAATCTTATTGTTATGACAGAAGAAAGTATTGGGAACTTTGGATTTGGTCTTCTAAAATAAATATAGACATAACAAATGATTATAATCATGATTAATGTTCAATATTTCTTTATGATTTTAGTTAATTCAATGGTGTTGTATTAATGTTGTTTAAGTAGCAATGTCAAGGGAACCCTAAAAGACATAGGTTAGGATTTGAAATTGTACTTTCATAATGTTTAAATAGATTAATAGTTTTTATTTTAAATTGTTATATTAATTGCTTCCACATTCATTAATTTTTCATGAAATCATTAATTGTACTTTTTTATGTACTTCCCTTTAAAAAAAATATTTGCTAACATCAATAAGTCTAGTTTAGATGTTGTCCTCACAAATTTCCGAACAGGACATTACATATATTTTGTTCATTGTTCACGAGAAGCAAATATATATGCTTAATAAATGTAGCTTACATTTTAATCACATAATACTTCAACATACCATCCCAGTATTCTAGCTGTTTTCACTATTATACTTAATGCTTTCTCATGTTGTCCTTTCCCATCCATTGACATCCCAAATTCATTTTTTCTTTAGCAGTGTATAGCTTCAAATTCAGGCAGTCACAATGTCTTGCTAATGAAAAACAGTTCCTCAATATAAAGCAATAACAAGGGGTTCATATTTTCCTTGTGAGATTTACTCTAGAAATAATCAAGAGTAGCCTTCAAATTGTCCTCCACCGATGAACTTTTCACAGGAGTAACTAGCCTAGCACTTCTATCCTCCAACCACACTCTATTTCTCTGTCATTTGATCCGTTGCGCATAGCATCTTCTGGGTTGCCTCCTATCTCCCCTCATAAAACTCACGATTTTTAATTTTTTTAAACTTTTTGTCATATAAAATAACTACCTCTCCAATTTGATGGTGTTTTTGTTCTCTCATGCCAGCCTTTTTGTCTTCCTCCTTTTGTCCAGATATATGATTCAGCTAACCGCCTTGCTTTATCTAATTGTTCTAGTCTTTCTAATATTTGTTTATTATAATTGTCATCATCAAGTATCAATACCAATGCAGTGAGGAGATTGTGAACGATAAAATTTCTAAGAAGATCTCCATTCCGTATACCAGATCAAATGCTGTGTGTTTATTAGATCTTTTATATGTGGCGAGGTATAACAGTATTTTGATATCCCAGTCAGTCCTATTTTCATCACACAATTTGGATAGTTAGTTTTCATCACACAGTTTGGATAGTATGGTGTGCTCCGATTATATGTAATCGTGATAAAAAATTATTTGATAATTGTGTTCACAAATTTTTTCCTTGATCGCCAGCAATGCTTAATGGGCATCTCAATCTTCTAATAATCTTATTGTGAAGGAATTTGGTAGAAGTCTAGGCGGTGTAATCCTTGGTAGGCTCCCCTTTGGCCCATTTCATGTGGTATTCAATTCCAATAATGATGTGCTTTGGCCCATTTCATGAGGCAATCGATTTCAATAATGATGAACCTTTCCTTAGAGAGTTCAGTTATTCGGGTACTGCTGTTATCCAGAATAAGTTGGTTTGAAAGGTAATCCAGACCCTACTTGAATTCTTGAAAGAGTAACATCCACCAATATATCCTACCTTGTATCAATAGTTTATTTTAAAGTAGGAACATTTAAGGTTTATCGTCAGTGTAAAATGTGAATGATGTGGATAGGAGGTAATATCAAAACTTATGTAATGCATAGACTATGGCGAGGGCTTCTCTATGAGTGCTGGGATAATTCTTTTCTTTTTGGGACAATTGTGATTGGCAAAGACTTCCATATAGTCTTTGTCCCCCATTGGTTGAGCAAGCACAACACGGGTGACTATTCCATAAGCATCTACATGGACATGAAACGAGATTGACCAATCTGAGAATACGAGTATGGGGACCTCTATCATCTTCATTTTAGTATGCTAAAGGACTATTGACACTAGTTAGTCTAAGTAATGCCTTCATTAGTATTCTTTTTAAGCAGCTCTTCTAAAGGTGCTGCTCTAGTGCCATAGTTTTTAATAAGGTTTCTACGATAATAGTATGACCTAAGAATTTCTTCACATTTGGTATGGTCTTATGAGGTGGTAAGTTCGTAATGAGTGTAATTTTCATTAGATCTATTATGGGTTCTTCTTTAGATATGATATGTCCTTATAATATTCTAAAGAGTACCACAAAAATGTATTTCTTAAGGTTTAAAGATATCTGAATGCTTCTGCATTTTCCTAGCATGGTTCACACTATCTAGATGTGATCTTTGAAAATATTATATACATTTTAATAATCTAAAAAGACCTTAAGAAGTTCATGAATAAATTATCTAAAAACATTCACCATAATCCTGCTAAAATTGTTGGAGCATTCTTTAGTCCAAATACCATGACAACATGGACATAAATGAACCGCATTCTATAGTGAATATTTTCTTTAGTTGACATTCATCTTTGATAAATATATTCACTTGCACACATAGCAATACAAATTTATATTTTACGTGAAGATTTTACCCCATTCTATAAGGATCCTATTAGAATGAGATATTAAACACCACACACATAGAACTACAACTTTTGATATATATATTTGCTTGCACAGATTGCAATGCAAATTGATACTTTTCCTGAGGGTTTTGTCTAAGGTGGAAGAGATGAACAATGTTCAACCTCAAATAATATAGTATGATAAAATATTCAACATCAATTTCTTCTCCTCCAAATTCCCTTTTATAAGCAGTTTTTGAAAGTTTTCAACAATTATAATTATATTTTTAATATAAACCTTCAACATCAAATAAGTGACTTTATGTTATAATTTACTTTTTTGGCACCTAAATCACCTAAAACTCACCTATATAAATAATTAATATAGGATGCCTCTCAATTCACTATTTGACAACTTAAATATTAAATGTTTTAATAATTTTTTCCACTCTACCCAAAGTAGTAGAAAATACAAAATAGTTTTAAAGTGAATTCTAATAATGTCAACATCATTAGAGATCCAACTTAATTAAAATTGGTATTTTTCAAAAATAGAATTTACTTCCAAAAATTTGAAATTACTTGAAATTTTGAAATCACACTAAAAGAAACCAATGGACTCATCTTGACCGCATGAACCCTATGCCATTATCAAAACTCCATTCTAGAAAGGATGTCAATCTCCAAGAAAGGACTCCAAATATGTCAGAAAGGCTATCAAATGGGGATACTACAAGTTAACTATTGTTATTGTTTTTAAAGGAATTATATACTTGTGGAGGGAAAAAGGAAGAGATTGCTTAAAATTAAAGCTAAAGCTAAACAACTAGGTGATTTGCCAAGAGAGAGATTAATACAACTTAAAAGAAATATTGATTGTCTTCCTTATTGAAAATTGAATATATAATATTAGAAGACACACAAAACTAGGTACAACTAAGAGACATAGATACATCTATTTCCTCTTAATACAAGTATGAAGGGCCTATCTACATTGTTATTCTTAATTCAACTCACTAGGTCATAAAATATAATTTATTGCCTTGAACGTTTGAATGTTTGGATATAATTTATTGAAATGATCAACGCTCCCCTCGGGATTCATGACATGGATTAAATGCTTCCTGTGTCTTCCATAAGTCTAGTGGTTGTATCAGGCATTAATGGGTCAATCTTTTGGTGAAACAACAACCACTATTTCTAACAAGTGGTATCAGAGCTTGCTCATAGGTTTGAATCCCCTTGTGTAGCGCTGAGGGGGAGATTGTTGGAAAAATGGTCAGCGCTCCCCTCAGGATTTGTGACATGGCTTAACCACCTCTTGTGTCTTCTATAAGTCTAGTGGTTGTATTGGGCATTAACAGGTCGATCTTTTTGTTGCAACGAGAACACTACTTATAAACAATATACATGTTTCTTCTTCTTCTATTTATGAAACCTAATAAATTATCCAACCTCTCACGACAAAGGAAAGCCTTCCTCAAATAAAGGAAGGCTACTCTCCAAAACAAATTCCCCAAAACAATCAACCCTAAAAGAAGTCAATGTCTATCTAGAGGTTCAAATGCATCTTTTAATATATATATATATATATATATATATATATATGTATATACATATATATATGTATATATATACATATATATATGTATATACATATATATATATATATGTATATACATATATATATATATATATATATACATATATATATGTATATACATATATATATGTATATATATACATATATATATGTATATACATATATATATATATACATATATATATATACATATATATATGTATATACATATATATATATGTATATACATATATATATGAATATACATATATATATATATGTATATACATATATATATATATATATGTATATACATATGTATATACATATATATTATGTATATACATATGTATATACATATATATATATATGTATATACATATATATATATAATATATATATGTATGTATATATATATATATATATATATATATATATATATATATATATATATATATATATATATATGATGAACTACAACTGATTTAGAACCTAATTGAAGATATGTCATTAGAGATCACTGAGTTGCTGATTTGATATGTAATATGTTTAAATCAGTAATATGTTGTCATTGATGTCAACTAGTTTTGACAGTATTTATCTTGTAAGTTACTATACTCAAACATCTGTAGAAAGGAGTGAAAGAGATGAAGAACAAAAATATCTACATGAGGAAGATGGATATGATAGATGAGGACAAACAATACATTCAGTAACTTATTGATGAGTCTATGACCTTACGTTATTGACTTAAGGATGTTGCATTCATCTATGAGGAAGGATAGAGCCAATATGCACAAAGAAGTGTGGTCAGTTAAGAAGCATTTCAGTATACACCGATGAAGTGTACTATAATATCGAGCATAGTATAAACTGAGCTTGTGTTTATCAATGCATTTATTTGTTAACTGAACAAGAGAAAAGAACAAAATGATCAGTTTAGCTGATAAGGAGTGATGAGATGGAAAGTGTTATGAATTCGAGGTAAAGGATAATGTTTGTTATGAAGATCGACAGCTAACATAATCAAGGAAGATCAAATGGATTGGAATGAAACATGTTATTGACACATCAGCTGAGGAAGGTTAAAGCGGCAAAATCAATGAAGGTGATTAAGTGGCGAATCTAATGGAGGAAAAGAAAATAGTTTACATGTCTATATAAGAGACTAGAATTTCATAATGAAACACATGCTGGAAGGAGAAAACTGCAGAGATTTTGCATGGACAAGTTTCATGCTTACTTGATCAAACTGGTTAAGAAAGAACCAAACTGCAGAGTATATCGAGCGTCAGAAAGCTATTACCAAGTGACAGTAAGTTACAAAATAGTGATTGACACATAATTAATGAATGATTAGAGTATTTGAATGAGCTTAAAAATAGATCTGATAATATGCAATTGAAGTTGTTTTGTATTCAGATCAAACTGTTGTTATAGTTTAACCATTGTAATCAGATAAATCTCTTAACAGAGTGGACTAGGAAAGTCTTTTATGTATCATTCATAGAATGAACATTGTTATCCCGTCAACCCCATAGTGAATGTTGGTTAAGCGATAACTGTTGGTCTAAATCCTCTAACAAGGTCACACTTAATAGTGTGTTTGTAACCTTTAACAGGGTTGGGTCTTCACCGACCTCACTTCAGAAGAGTGAACATTTTTTGGGTTGTTTGTCCCAAGTGGTTTTTTCTTTCACAAGGTTTCCATGTTAAATCTCTTGTGCTATGTGTTTATTATGATGATTGTTTCTTATCATACTTTACATATTAGACTTGGTCAGTAATCATTATAAGTTAATGTCTAGTAATCGATAAAAGCATAGATAGTTTAGTACTTTAAGTTACCGAGTAGCAGAAGTTTAAGAAATTTGTTTTTTGATTATACATTTTGACTTGGGATAGTGGATAACTGATTCACCCCCCTCTCAGTTATTCTAATAATTGTATCAGAGCTTTGGTTTCTTAGAACAAATTTTTAAGGACTTCAACACAAAGATCTCAAAATGTAGAAGAGGGATGTGCCAAAGCTAAACAAAAGATAACTTCGCAGTATGGAAAAGCTGAATGAAGTTACACATATCTGGAATTGGGAATTCTGCACTAGAACTGATGGAGAATTGGCTACATTGAACCGACGGACTGGTCCCTTGACTCTTGATCAACTAAGAGACAGGCATGAACACAATGCTATTATGATGGAGATTGTTGCTGCCTGTACCAATGCCGAATTTGAAGATATTAAAAGCTACACAATTGCCAAAGGTATGTGGCATAAAATTTCTCAAGTTTACAGTGGTGATGTGAATGTCAAAAGAGCCAGAGCTTAAAGCCTAAGGGGTAGATTTGATGACATGAAGATGAAGGAAGGTGAAAATATTGTGTAGTGTACAAATAGACTAAAAGAGGTAGTACATGCCATTAGAGCATCTGATGGAGTTATTAATGAAGAAACAGTAGTAAGCAAAGTCCTTAGAACCTTATTGTCGACTTATGCAATCAGAATATCTGCAATTCATGAAACAAGGTTTGCATCTGGTAACACCCTTACTCTTGAAAATCTGATTGGTAAACTTACAACCTTTAAACTGAATAACTTTGACAATAGTGTTGTTCCGTTTGTTGAATCTACTTTGATGACTTCTCTAAAGATTGGTAAGTCTAGTAGCAAGAATAATAAGAATGATAGTGATCACAATACTGATGATGAGCTTGATGAACTTGAAGCTCTTATGGCCTGAAGGTTACATAAAGGTAAAGGGAGATATAGAGGTAAATTACCTTTAGCATGTTTTAACTATAAAGAAGTTGTTCATATTGCTACTAGATGTCCACATAAGAAAGATGATGAAAGAAACAAGGACTGATCTAAAGGAAGCTATGGGAGAAGAAACAACAGGAGCTATCGACACAACAACAGAGACAACTGAGACAATAATGACAAAGGCAAAAAGGTATGTTACATATTTGAAGAAAATGAATCTAAATCTGACTCTGATGATGATGTAGAAGTTGTATTTGTTGCTATGAAAGATGATTCAAAGGAAGAAGAAAAACATGTAGAAACAACACTGATCTCTAAAGTTAACAGAAATGATACATGGATCATAGACAATGCCTGTACACATCACATGATTGATGATGAAGAAAAATTTGATCAACTTGAAGAATACAATGGAGGATCTATGAGAATGGGTAATGATGCACCCTGTATGATAAAAGGTAAAGGAACCCCGATGATAAATGATAGAATAAAATGTGAAAATTCTTATCGGGTAAAAAGAATGAACTATAATTTTTTAAGTGTGGCACAATGAACAATTTAGGCCACTGAGTTGCTTTTGAGAGCAAGAAAGTAAAAATATTAGATGATGCAAGAAGACTAGTTGGAACTAGAGCACAAACAAGAGGTAATCTATTTTATCTTGATATTGATGAGTCTTCTTGTTTGATAATGAAAGATGAAGATGCATGGCTGTGGCATAAAAGGTTATGCCATGTGAATTTTAATAACATGATTAAGATCAGCAAAAGAAAAAAAGTTAGAGGTCTGCCTAACTTATCTAAGCCTAATCATGTTATGTGTCATGAATGTCAGAAGGGTAACATGACTAAATCTAGTTTCAAAAGCAAAGATTATTCAACAAAGAAGATACTTGAGTGGTTCATACTGACCTATGTGGTCCTATGAGAACTCAAAGTTATTATGGTGATAAATACTTTATTCTTTTTGTTGATGACTATACTAGATTGATGATTGTCATGTTCTTAAAAGAAAAATCTAAAGCATTTAAGATGTTCAAGTGGTATAAAGAAAAAGTAGAAAAAGAGACTGGTAAAGAATTGAAATGCCTACAATCTGATAGAGGAGGTGAATTTATCTCTGATGAATTTACTAATTTCTATAATGAGCATGGTATTAAAAGATAGGTTTCAGCACTGAGGACACCTCAATAGAATGGCATTGCTGAAAGGAGGAACATGTCAATAGTTGATTGTGCTAGGACACTGATGTTGCAAAAGAATGTTGCTCAGACATACTCGAGAGAAGTTGTTAGTACAACTGTTTATGTTTTGAACTAAGTACAATTGAAGAAGGACACTAACAAGACACCCTATGAGTTATGGTTTGGACATAAACCCATTGTAAATTATTTCAAAATTTTTGGAAGTAAATGCTTTATTCTGAAAGAAGAAAGAAATGGAAAGTTTGACTCAAAAGGTGATGAAGGGATATTCCACTAAAAGTAAAGCATATAAGTGTCTTAACAAAGTAACTAATAAGATGATCGAAAGTGCTAATGTTTGAGTTGATGAGTTTGATGATAAGAATACAAAGGAAAGAAGAAAGGAACCTAAAGACTACGATAGATAAACTTACATTGAACAACTAGAGGTTTTACCGATGCAGAAGACAGTGATTACTGGTCAACAAGAGAACAATACCGATGAATAGGAAAGAGGAACCGATGAGTGGGATGGACCTACTGAGCAAGAAAATGAACCTACCTAGGATCAACAAGAAAGAAGAGATCAAGTTCTGGCAAGATTTGTCAGAAGACATCATCCTGAGACACAAATCATTGGAGACAAATAAGAAAGCATGATGACAAGAAGCAAAGAAAGACAAGGTACATGTCGAGTTTTTGAATTTGAACCAAAGAATGTAAAAGTTACATTAGAGAATGAAGAATGGGTTAATACAATGAAAGAAGAAATAGAGTAGATAGAGAAAAACAAAACTTGGAGTTCAGTACCCAAACCTAAAGACAAAAATGTTATCGATACTAAGTGGATATTCAAAAACAAGCTGAATGAGAATGGAGAGGTAACAAGGAACAAGGCTAGGCTAGTATGCAAGGGATATGCACAGGAGGAAGGAATAGACTATGGTGAAACATTTTCATCTGTTGCTAGATTAGAAGGAGCTAGAATGTTACTTGCATATGCTACACACAAGAAATTCAAAGTTTATTCAAATGGATGTTAAGTCAGCATTTTTGAATGGAATACTTTAAAAAGAGGTCTACATAGAACAACCATAAGGGTTCATTGATCCAGAAAACAAAGACAATAGTATGTAGACTACATAAAGATTTATATGATTTGAAGCAAGCACCAAGAGCCTAGTTATATGAGAGGTTGCATAACTATTTTTCTTAGCATTGGATTTGTTATAACTAGTGAGAACAACAATTTGTATATGAAAGGATATACTGATGATACTATTCTTATTGTTGAAATATTTGTGGATGATATTATTTTTGGAGGTCAAGATCACATATGTAAAGTCATTTTGATGAGATGAGAAAAGAGTTTGAAATGTCTATGTTTGGAGAGATTAAGTTCTTTCTAGGCTTACAAGTGATTCAACAGAGTGATGGGATATTCATCACACAATCTAAAAATATAAAGGAAGTATTGAAAACATTTGGCATGGAAGATGCTAAACCTGTGGGAACACTAATGGCTACTAGATGTAAATTGACTAAGGAAGATGAAACTACAAAGGTAAACTAGACATTGTACCGATCTATGATTGGTAAGTTAATGTATGTAGTTCACAGTAGGCCTAATATAGCACATGTTGTTGGAATAGTTACAAGATTTTTTGCAAACCCTAGAGAATCACACATGGTTTCTACAAAGAGAATCTTAAGATACCTAAAGAAAATAGAAGATTATGGACTATGGTATCCTAAGGAAGGCAAATTTGAACTTAAAGTATACACCGATGCTGATTGGGTTGGAAATGTGGATGACATAAAAAGTACCACTGGAGGAGCATTCTTCTTTGGTGAAAGACTTGTTACATGGACAAGTAAGAAATAGGCTTGCATTTCTCAGTCTACTGCTGAAGAAGAGTATGTTGCTACTGCAACTAACTATTCAAATATTGCATATATCAAGCAAGTGTTGGAAGGAATGAATAAGGTAATCACTGAGCCATTGATTAGATATTGTGACAACACTAGTGCAATTAATATTTCAAAGAATTCGGTGATGCATTCTAAAACAAAGCATATATCTATTGAGTATCACTACTTAAGAGAACAAGTGCAAGAGAAGCAAGTTAAGTTATAATTTGTTACATAAAAACAACTTGTTGACATATTTACAAAGCCTCTACCGAAGGACACATATGAATACTTAAGGACTAGACTTGGGGTCCATCCCCTATCTACCGGTCACTAAGTTGATCTGGATGTTGCATCATCCTAATCTTATTAGAAGATCATACATTTTGATGCAGCATAGTTCACACTTTGGATCATGTCTAGAGTTATGATAAGAACTAGAATAGATTGGCATATTAGTATACAAAAATATAGAAAATGCACTGAACAAATAGAGAGTTATTTGGCTACTATAGAGTTGTGTGTTATTTGTTTCTTTGGCATTTTTTGTCAAAGGGAGAGATAAACAATATGAAACAATATGGACTTATGAGAACATTGTAACATTTATCTTCGGGAGAGATAATCTGGAAGAAAGAGAGAACACTGAAGATCAGTTACTGAGAATAGAAGCAGAAGCAGAACACTGAAAAGAGAATATCTACAGGATGACAAAGCTGCATTTTTAATGTTGTTTTAGTAATGTAGTAATTAAACATATTAAGCTAGGGAGAGCTTGTACAACATTTGTTTCACAAGAGTTGTAGAATACATGTTTGGTATGTGTCTGGCATATTTCATATTACTTGTGTTGCCATCAATGCCAAAGGGAGAGATTGATGAACTATAACTGATTTAGAACCTAATTGAAGATCTGTGATTAGATATCACTGAGTTTTTGATTAGATATGTAATATGTTTAAATCAATAATATGTTGTCATTGATGTCAACTAGTTTTGACAGTACTTATCGTGTAAGTTACTATACTCAAACATCTGTAGAAAGGAGTGAAAGAGATGAAAAATAGAAATATCTACATGAGGAAGATGGATATGACAAATGAGGATAAGGAAAACATTGAGTAACTTATTGATGACTCTATGACCTTATGTTATTGACTTAAGGATGTTGCATTCATCTATGATGAAGGATAGAGCCAATATGCACAAAGAAATGCAGTCAGTTAAAGAAGCATTCTAGTATATACCGATGGAGTATACTATATACCGAGCATAGTATAAACTGAGCTTGTGTTTACCGACGCATTTCTTTGTTAACTGAGCAGGAGAAAAGAACCAAATGATCAATTTAGCTGATAAGGAGCGATGAGCTAGAAAGTGTTATGAATTCAAGGTAAATGATAATGTTTGTTATGAAGATCGATGGCTAACATAATTCAAGGAAGATCAGATGGATTGGAATGAAACGTGTTATTAACACAACAGCCGAGGAAGGTTAAAGTGGCAAAATTCAATGAAGGTGATTAAGTGGAAAAATCTAATGGAGGAAAAGAAAAAGGTTTACATGTCTATATAAGAGACTAGAATTTCATAATGAAACACATGCTAGAAGGAGAAAACTATAGAGATTTTGCATGGACAAGTTTCATGCATACCTGATCAAATTGGTTAAGAAAGAACCAAACTGCAGAGTATAACCAAACTGCAGAGTATACCAAGCATCATAAATCTATTACCAAGCGATAGTAAGTTACAAAATAGTGATTGATACAGAATTAATGAATGATAAAATTGATCAAATTGTTATTACAGTTTAACCATTGTAATCAGATAAATCTCTTAGCAGAGTGGACTAGGAAAGTCTTTTATGTATCATTCATAGAATGAACATTGTTATCTTGTCAACCCCATAGTGAATGCTGGTTGAGCGATAACTGTTGGTCTAAAATCCTCTAACAAGGTCACACCTAATAGTGTATTTGTAACCTTTAACAGGGTTGGGTCTTCACCGACCTCACTTTAGAAGAGTGAACAATTTTTGGGTTGCCGGTCCCAGGTGGTTTTTTCCTTTCACAGGGTTTCCACGTTAAATCTATTGTGTTATGTGTTTATTGTGATTATTGTTTGTTATCATACTTTACATATTGCATATTATATTTGGTCGGTAATCATTATAAGTTAATGTCTGGTAATTGGTAAATGCACAAATAGTTTAGTATTTTAAGTTACCGAGTAGCTGAAGTTTAAGATATTTGTTTTTGGATTAGACATTTTGACTTGGGACAGTGGATAACTAATTCACCCCCCTCTCAGTTATTCTGACTATATATATATATATATATATATATATATATATATATATATATATATATATATATATATATATATATATATATATATATATATATATATATATATATATATATATATATATATATATATATATATATATATATCTATATATATATATATATATATATATATATATATATATATATATATATATATATATATATATATATATATATAGTGTTTATTAGTTGTACATTTTAGTATTTATTCCTTATTTGTTTTTAATTTAATTAATGGATAAAATAATATTATATCAGATATGCATTATGATCTCCAAATAGATGTTGCCCCACCCTTAATGTCTAGTTACTAAAGAATTAAATTGAGTAGGTACTTTTTTTTTGTATTTATTAATTGTACATTTTATTATTTATTTTTTAATTTAGTTAATAGATAAAATAATATTACATTAGATATGCATTGTGATCTCTAATTAGACACTACCCCACCCTCAATGTTTGGTTGTTGAAGAATTAAATTGAGTAGCTACTACAAAGTTCACTATTTCTTAATTTTAAGTAATATATTATGAGGAGTACTCCACTTATTAACACAAACACACAACATAATTCATAATAACAATGAATTGTAAGGACAAGAAATGGGCTTTCTATTATCTTCAATGAAACAAAATTACAATTTTCAAAAATATAACATGCACAACCACATTAGAATTTTTATTACAATATTCTGTAAGCTAGAGCCACTAGATGTATCTCCAAAAACTGCCCTAGATAACCCTACAGGCCTCCATTATATAGGCAATTTTAAGCACCCTAGAAGGTTCTAGAAATTTTAACCCTAAAGTTTGAGGTCGACCATCCCTAAGATATTATTATTCATTTTTATTACATTAGAATAGGCCCAAGCAACTTTCAGAACCCGAAAAGAAATTTTGAAGGAAATTCATTTTCTTCGATTTTAGGTAGCGCAACTTTTGGAGATCGTAAGTCATTGTCCATTGACTCAATTGGCTATTATAACCCCATTTTGAAAATGGATTGAATTTATCTATAGTGCACATTTTGCACAATCTCTAGTCCACCAAGGTTTTGACCCCTTTTGGAGCCTCTTTAGCTTTCAAAACTGAGTTCAATGTTTCTGCACCCTGTTGCCAATACCAAATTTTTTTAATATCTTCAAAAATAGACTTTATCTTGCAATGAAACTTTACTAGCAGGCTAATATAAGAAAATTGAACCTTTAGGGAAGAAAATAGAGAATTTTGAGCTGAAAAAAAAAACTTACTAAAAATAGTAAATTTCCAAAAATAATAGCTCTGCACAAGATAGCCCCTATTGAAAAGAAACTAGAAAATATTTTTGGTTGATGCAAGATTTCCCTCATGCCCACGATGCTCCTACATCAATATATAAAATAATATTACATCAAATATGCATTGTGATCTCTAAATAGATGTTGTATCACCCTAAATGTTTGTTTGTCGAAGAATTAAATTGAGTAGCTACTAGAATATTGTAAACATTGTAGATTGTTCAAATGATCTAGAAAAAAGTTAGAGCATATATTTTGATAAATAGCACAACTAGAAATTGTTGTCTAATTGACATCTTTGAATCCTTACATGGTCTAGCACCATGTAATTGATGAGATGTCATTACTTTGTTTTGTCGAGCCTATTTCAAAAGACATCAAAACCTATTCATTTTAAATGTTCAATTATGTAACAATATTAACTTTCTATCAGAGACATCAAATTTCCATAATCCATTGCAATTATAGTGCCTAGCTTCTGGATTCAATTGTGTTTGTATTTTCAACATCAATGTTTCAAATCACATGTTATGATCCATCATCTAGATGAAAGAGAGAAAGAGATGCAAAGAATGTAAAACAACCTTTTAGATCACACTTTTTGCATCTCTTTCTCTCTTTTATCTTGATGATGGATCAAAAAGTGTGATCTGAAAGATTGATGCTAAAAACACAAATACAATCAAATCTAGAAACTAGGCACTATAATTAACTTTCTAGACTACAAAGGGCTATAACTTATGAGGATTGTGCATGTGTATTTCTTTGTGGATGAATGGTTCCATAAAATATTTTCTATTCACTAAGCTAGGAATATTAATCAATGATGTAAGAATCACTTTATTATTTTATATTCACTAAGCCAACAACATCAATCAATAGTGTAAGAACCCAATCTATAATTTTAATGAATTCCAAAACCATACACATGCGACTAATATTAAGAAGCATTGAATAATGCACATCATAGAAAAATTTCAAACAAAATAACATGACTTGGAAAAGATAATGGAGAGTGGGGCTCTACACATATGATAAAAGCTTTATTTTCAAAGATCTCTTGGTCTCTTGGTAAAGCTAAATGGTTCAAAATGAACCTAGGATGAAAGATCAAGTCTTATAGGGTGCAAAGGCCTATCAAAAATACCCTAAGTATTTTTGATTGCATGGAAACCCCTCATTCTCATTTTATCTCAACTGAAGAGGTATAAAATTATATTTGTACTTCTTAATACCAATAAGATGCAAAATCAAATGGTTTGAGGATGGTTGTAAACCTAAAAAATTTACAAGAATATAGTGATATTTGAAAATATATAAAGTTATAACAATTTGGTTTGTAAATTTTGATGTTATTTATTATTAATATGAAAATAGTTGTTTGAAAATAAATATTCAATAAATTTATATTTAAATTTGAAAATCAATGAAATAAGTGTTCTTCTTGTCTCATGAAATTGGGAAGATATTGTTAGGAATGGGAACACTAAGAGGGGGGGGTGAATCAGTGTTCACTGTATTCTATCTTTTTAAATTAATCTTAAACTGAACTTAAATGCTTAAGTACTGCAATGAACATCCACATAAACATGAAACATGAAATCAACACATAACACCAATATGGTTATGGGGAAACCCAAATAGGTAAAAACCCCCATGGGAATCGACACCCACTAATATTTTGTACTAGTGTTTTATGATCCTTGTTAGAAGATTCTTAACCCTGTTAGGAGTTTCTTTACAATGCCTTAAGTAAAGTAGACCTTGTTAAGGGTCGGACCCTGTTAGGAGTCTTTAATAATGAACCCTGTTAGGGGTGTGGACTCACTGTCCTAGAGCTCACTGCTTAAAAGGTGAAGGCTACAACCTTTAGATCTCAGATACACACTATATCTGCTTAATGAACTGTCATTGTGACACTTCTTGTCTGAACAGTTCCTTTGATGTGCTGATGCTTTGACCTCTTGCAAAGCTCTAATACATCTTATAGACTCTTCACACACTTCTTCTTTTCTTTTATCAACTCTATTACAACTTCCATACTAATTACAATGGGTGCATCTCATATTTATATGCACATACAAAACAACTAACTAGGTCGACCCTTTAATTGATTACATATAACTCTTCCAATTAAATTGGCTCAAGCGTGTTTACAAACAAACATATTTATATGTCAAAAACCTAATTACAATAGGTGCATATCCTTTACAACATTAGAATATAACCACAAATAAAAATGCTAATAGTTGGCTACTTTCTATGTTCTTCTCTGGCACACAAAGGCTGTGTAACTTCAACTATCTGTAACTTTGGAAAACTTGCATATCTGATCATGCGCTCATAGACTAAGCATTAATATAGTCTAGCCAACTTAACTTCTAGGGTGCACACCATAACTAGGTCGTACACACATGTGCTCATGCTTTGAGCTTCAGGTACTCTATACATTGTCCAGTCTTCAACACTTAACTGATTTCTGATCTTCTCATCAAGTGCGCTAACTCCAAACTACTATATGACATTGTTGCCATAATGAAAACACTATACTAAGTCATATACATCAGTATAGCCAACTTGTCAATAATCTCCCCCTTTGTCATTGATGGCAACAAAGGAATATGGCCAAGTTGCTAACTGGTCCTTACTACAAAAAACTTTTGTTTTATATCTCCCTTATACATAAACTTCTATCTTATATCTCCTTATACATATCTATAACCATATTCTATACATACTCCCCCTTTGACATTAATGGAAAAGGTGCTTCAAAACTATATTTACAAAAATTTACTATGAGAGAACATTTGGATGTGCTATCTGTAGGTTTTGGATCTCCTTCTTCCAAAATGTGATCAATGAATTTACAATCTGGAGATGGGTGCATACTGCATACTGCATCTTCTCCATCTTCTACAAATCTATGTTGGGACCATGATCATAAGTTATCATGGTTGCATCTATCTCTTTGATATTGTAGTTAAGTATGTCTAATGAGGGTGCAAGAGTATTCCTTAGCTGAGTCTGCCTAGCCCTTACCTTGGACATCTCTTTTTCTATCTTCTCAATCTTATCTAATTGTACTTGGTAGACATGATTACACATATTTACATCAACAAATGGATCCTCCACTAATTTCCTTACGTTGTCTATCATAGCTTCAGCCTCTTGTATCTTCTTATATAGATCAGCAGTGAGTTTGTTTTGATTCATACAATAAGAATTGATCTTTCTGCCCTTTGTTGCAAACTCCTTCAAGGATGCTTGATGAGTCTTTAGTGAGTTCAGGTCAAGTGAAAAGTTCCTAACTAATTCACTAAGCCTTTTCTTCAAATACTTTTCTTCTACAACTGAGGATGCAGATTCTTCCAAGCTAGAGAAATTACTTTTGAACTATGAAGTGAGTGTACTTAAATCATCAATGGAGTGTACCTTGGACACTTTCTTGTCTGTTGGTAACAAGTTGTTCAGGATGTTCACTAACTCTACAAGGAGGGGATTCCTCATCAATTATTTCTCCTTCGCCTTATCCATAGCTAAGATGTTGAACTTAATCATGTCTTCTTCTCCCCATGAATCCAAACTGGTTGTGCCAGGTGTCAAACTTGACAACAATGCTATTGAGGGAAGTGGAGTGATAGGAGTACTATCCATAACTTCCTCTTTTACCTTGATCACTTCAAATAATGGTCCATTTCTCTCTACTTCTTTTTCTATTTATTTTTATTTTCCTTATTCTTTCTTTTCTTCCATATTTTCTTCTTCTTTTTCTATTTTTTTATTTTTCTTCTTCTTTCTTTCCTTCAATCTTTTCTTCTTCTTTCTTTTCTTCTTTTTCATCTATTATATCTTCAATCAATATTTTTTCTTGATGAATAGGAGTGTTACTGCATATTTTTTCAACCTCTTGAGTGCTTACAAATGCCTCTTCAATCTTGTCTAGATCCATATGTGTGGCTACCATAGTAACTTTTACATTGTCAATGAATATTGAATCATCCTTAGGTGTCTCTGTCATGGGCGTAGTCATCTCTGCCTCTGTGGATGTATCAGCTACATGCACTGAACCCTATGGACCTGTAGATTGTACATTGATGGTCTTTGACTCTTTGGAAACCATAGTGGTTACTTGTGTTGTAGGTGCAGTAGATGGATACATGTGCCTATTCATAAAGACCTTCTCAAAGGCTTTCTTTATTTCCTTTGCAACAAATTCATAGTTCTTATCCATTATGTAAAGTGTCCTTAACTTAGTTCTAAGATGTGACTTTACCAAGTCTAACAACAAGGATTTCTCCTATAGAAAACATACAGGAAGGGTTTCATCTAGAATCTTTTCTCTTATCCTTAGATCCTCTTCAATAGCCTATCTCTTTTGGAATTCTAAGATATTCCATACATTATCAGGGATCATAGTCTTAAGTTCTAAGACTATCTTCTTAAACTTTAACATGTGTTTGATAATCATTCCATGTATCTCTGATTTGTCAATCTCATTGTATTTCTCATAAAAATTTTCTACTTGATCAATTCTACATTCATCAACAATTCTTGTATTTAGCACATTGAGATTAGGTTTGAAACTTACTTCAGGAGGTGTTTGAGTGTTCCTTATGTTCCTTGTTACTCATGAGGATGGATGAATAATGCTGATTTATTTCTTCCTCTTAGGCATTGCCTTATACTTAGGAGGAGCAATAAGGTCAATGGTTTCCTTGGGTGCAAAAGGGGTAACATCAGTTTTACCCTTCTGAATATCAGATTTTTCGATCTTCACCTTCTTCAGCTTAGGATATTTTAATTCAATCTTTGTTGTTGTTGCGCTCTCAATTTCCAAAGAAATCTTTTGTTCCCTTGATTTGTCTAGATCTTCTTGAGACACTCCATGAATTCTCAAGATCTCCGAGGTAACCTTGGCAACCTTTCTTTTAGTTGCTGCACTGTTCAAGACTACATCAATTTCTTTTGTTTTCTCTTCATAGGTTCCCCATCTTGGCTCATTAGGGTCTTTAGGGGTTGAAAGAAATACTTTTGCATATGCTTCTAGGACTTGTTCATCAACCTCATATCCAAGTGGATGAATCCACTTTTTCCTTGGTTCAATAGCCTCCATGCATGTTGTGTCAGTTTCAACCATAAAGAAAATAGTGTCCTTAAATTTTTCAACTATCTTCTCTAGAATTTTGAATCTCATCTGCATCTTGGCCATGAATGTCTTTAATTCTAGTGTCATGTAATCTCTTAGAGTGCTCTCATTAGATGCCTTGAAGGATATTTTTGGCATGGTGGGAATAGTCCAGTCAAGGTATAAATCTGACACGCTTTCCAATGATATGGAAGTACATATAAATGATCAAAGACCCAAATCTGAATATCTTGGTCTTATCATGCTTGATTTCCTTGAAGTTATCCATTAGTTGTGCATGCAGGATCTCACACAATTTGAAATCTCCATTCTCATTTACAAGTATTATGGCAGCAAGAATTGTGGTCGTGGACACACTGTTCACCTTGCTGGTGTGTTGGAACCTATAACCTAGTATCATGGACATCAATTTGATGTCATCTTGCTCGATAGCTCTATGGTCATTCTATGCCTATCACTTCTTGACTTGCAAGTTTTCTCCACAAGCTTCCTTACATCCTTGCCCACTGGAAGAACAACACCTTTCTTAGAGAGGCCTGTCATCTCATGAATTAGGTCACTAGTAATTCTTACTGGAACTTCACCTATCCAAAATAGTTCATCATGATTATTCTCAGTAGAATCTTGATCCATTCTGATTCATGGAACTCATATATCATAGCATACTCAATTATAGGATGATTATCCCATCATGCATACTTATCCATGAAGGTTTTGTCTGGTTTCAATATAGTTTCTATGTGCACTCTTAATCTATCCAATCCTACCAGTTCTTTCTTACAATAAATGTATGCCCTAATTTCCTCAACATGCATAACGCCTATAGGCTTGCGGGGGAATGCCCTTTCTAGGTAATCAAGTGTTGATTTAAATGGATGCCTCTTAAACACATATCTTTTCTTCTCCGCAACATCAAATACTATAGACTAGCCATCACTTACTTGGTTATTGCTTCCAAAATGATCTTGAAGAGTTCTTGAATCGGCATGACAAACTAGGGTTTCCACGACTAATCAAATGCACAACAATTCACTTGATGAATTAAATAATAATCCTTTTGAATCAAATGCTAGGGCTCTTCTTTTCTCCAATTGCTCTCAATTCAAATGCAATTAAGAATCTTCAAACTTCTCTGTACTTTAAAGTAGAAAATCTACCACTAATGCTTGCTGCATAAACTAGGCTGTCACTTGAAATTTTCTATCTTTCATTCTGCAAACAATCAGCTAGTGTGATTTTGCACAAAGGTTTTACTAGTCCTCAAAAAGTTTAAGTCCAAAGTGCATACTCTGAGAGTGATTATACCAGCCGCGTAGGGGTCTAGAGCTAAATTAGCTCCCCCTATGAGCCTGAGGGTCATTCATCCAAATGTAGAGGGTGCATCCACTTTGGATGCATCCAATACATACTCATCAATCTTGTCCTTCTTTTCTTCTAACCAAATCAAGCTCACATCTTTTGAAGCTTTCACAAAATTGACTTCTCCTTCGGGATCAAATATTGGTTCTTCGGCCTTTTTAGGGCTTTCCTGACCTTGCATTCTTGAAATACAAAACTTTGAGATGTGTCCAGCCTTGTTACAAGAGTGAAAAATTACTAGAGGCCTTATATTCCTCAACGCATTGACATGGGTCACATATCACATTGTCTAGCTAAGTGACCATTATAGTTACATATCTAACATGTAACATTCTGAGAACTTCTTACATTTGACTGATTCTGATTTCTTTGATTATACTAAGTCCTATTCTTTTGACTTGTCTTGCAATTCATAGCTCTATGACCAAATGTATTACATGAGTAACAGTAACCATTAAAAGGTCTTACCTCTATACAGTTCCTCGCTATGTGTCCATGCTTTTTGCATGTATAACAAGTTTGTTCTACTATCTTGCACTCATTTTTGGGTGGTTCAATATGATCTTTATTCTAACTTCTAGTCTCCTTAGCATCTAAGATGGCTTATGGTGCATTCATTCTTTCTCACATGTTGTTAATCTGATTTTGTGCTTCATTGTATCCAATGCAGCTAGTATCTCCTTTAGCTCTTCTTACATACAACTGAGATTCAATCAAATCAAAACTAGTGTGTAAATTTATCAATGTGATTCTTTGCCTCTTTCAATTCAGATTCCAAGTTGTCCTTGCTATTTCTTAGCTCCAAAATTTCCATGTTTGCTTGCCTTAATTCTTCATTGAGTTGAAGGTTCTCTTTGATCTGTTCATTATAGACTTCCTAATTCTTAATCAGCTTATCATCAAATTCTTCAAGTTGTTCTTTCAGGGTTGAATTTTCTTCATTGAGCTTTTTATCATAATTCCTAAATCACTGGTAGAGCATTGTTTCAAATCCTTTCCTAGCCTTTTGATAACTCTTTGAGCATCAATGACTTTTTCTTTTAGTTCTTCAATTTCTTTTTTAGATCTGTCCAAGTCTCCAAGAGAAGCTTCAAGATTTCTTTTCAGATGTTTCATTTTTTCTTTGTCCATGATCTCCTCAAGTGGTTAAACTTCTTTGCTGAGGACCAAAGCTCTGATACCAATTGTTAGGAATGGGAACACTAAGAAGGGGGGGGGGGGTGAATCAATGTTCACTATATTTTATCTTTTTAACTTAATATTAAACTGAATTTAAATGCTTAAGTATTGAAATGAACATCCACATAAACATGAAACATGAAATCAACACATAACACCAATATGGTTATAGGGAAACCCAAATAAGTAAAAACCCCAGTGGGAATTGACACCGACTAATATTTTGTACTAGTGTTTTATGATCCTTGTTAGAAGATCCTTAACCCTGTTAGGAGTTACTTTACAATGCCTTAAGTACAGTAGACCTTGTTAAGGGTCAGAACCTGTTAGGATTCTTTTACAATGAACCCTGTTAGGGGTATGGACTCACTATCCTAGAGCTCACTTCTCAAGAGGTGAAGGCTACAATCTTTAGATCTTAGATACACACTATATCTGTTGGATGAACTATTACTATGACACTGATTGTCTGATCAGTTCCTTTGATGCGTTGATGCTTTGACCTCTTGCAAAGCTCTAATACATCTTATAGACTCTTCACACACTTCTTCTATGCTTGTCTCAACTCTATTACAACTTCCATACTAATTACAATGGGCCCATCTCATATTTATATGCACATACAAAATAACTAACTAGGTCGGCCCTTTAACCAATTACATATAATGCTTCCAATTGAATTGGATCAAGTGTGTTTACAAACAAACATATTTATATGTCAAAAACCTAATTAAAATAGGCACATAGCCTTTACAACATTAGAATATAACCGCAAATCAAAATGCTAACAGTTGGTTGATTGTTCTATTCTTCTCTGGTACACATAGGCTGTGTAACTTCAACTGTCTGTAACTTTGGCATACTTGCATATCTAATCATGTGCTCATAGTCTAAGCATGAATGTAGTCTAACTAACTTAACTTCTAGGGCACACACCATAACTAGGTCATACGCACATGCGCTAATTCTTTGAGCTTTAGGTACTATGTACACTGTCCAGTCTTCAACACTTAACCGATTTCTGATCTTCTCATCAAGTGCGCTGACTCCAAACTACTATATGATTTTTTTTCCATAATGACAACACTATACTAAGTCATATACATCTGTATAGCCAACTTGGCAACATATATGTCATAGAAAGAAATAAATAATAACATAAAATTTTGATTTCTCTAAATAACTTGGAAGCTTTTAAATTTTGTATATCATTTTTGGGCCTCATGTATAATATTTTTTGGGATCAAACTTTTGTAGTAAAAATATATGCCAAAGTAACCATCTTGGTACTTGTACAATATTACCTAAGTTTTTCAATGCATTAAATAGTTTTAAATTTTCATAAATGGTGAAGCAATTGTGCCCCTAGAAAAGTTGATACTCTTCAATCATTTGTTATTTTTAATTTTATATTTTTTCAAACCATAATATAATGAAAATTTATAAGTTTATAGTCAAGACATGAGCCTTTTTGGATCTCAGTAATCATCAAAATAAAATTTCCTTCTACTACTAACCACTAGATTCCTAAAGAAGAAGTCAATTCAATCCTACATGGAAGCATTTCCATTCAACTCCATTATTAGTTTGATGAATTATAAAAAGAAAGTCATCCTAGACTTAACTAAAATTATCTACATGTCTAGAAGGTCACCCTAGATCCAATGACCATCATCTACATGTAGAAAAAATCATGCTCCAACACCCCTTGAATTACCCCTTGAAGTCCCTTAAGTTGGTGAAGCCAACCAAGGGAGTAATCTAGACTTCTTTTTTCTTGTGTACTTGATTTTCATTTCCTTTGATACTTAAAAAGTTCTTATTTATATTTGACTGCTAGCCTCTTAACCCTTAAAACATGATAATTGGATTCAATTTTTTTTGTGAAACTTAAGAATTGAATGTCACTTTAATATTTTATAAAGTGTGTAATTTATGTATGCTTGTGGTTTGCATTTCCAAATACATAAAAGGAACTACTAAATTTTATTTTTTAAAGGATGAAGAAACAAATCCAAATATATGAACCACAATTAATCTCATAAATACAATGTTTCTCTATGAGAAATGATTTTGAATTAATAATAAATAAAAAGATAATTCCCTTTCAGAGATATAAAAATAGAAATCTTAGATTTGTTAAACAAAATTTCTTAAAATAGAGGATATCAACACTAGAAAATATTCTTAGTAGAAAAAAGTGTTTCCCTTACTTTTGAATATATGTATCAGTATATGTCTAATTAGAAATTGAATATTTTATAACATAATTAAATATTACATTAAGAAAGTGTATATATTTGATTTGCATTAAGCCTTGGTCAAGTGCATGAGGTTTGCTAGGGTTTGGTTGCTTGTTTCACTATACTATCTATTTGAGTCTTGCATATTCCTTTGTCATATCACATTTATTACAAGATTTTAGGCATTTTCAATGACTCCAACCAACCTCAAACCAAAAAATAATGCTAGTGTTGAAGTTTTGGTGATGAGAAACCATGACATCTCTAAACCCATAACCATGCAAATTTGTTCTAAAGGTTTTACACAAGGTACAACTTATGGTACTCCTGATGTTGTTTTGTTTGTGCAAGTTTTAGATAGTGTCTCTGACTGGCTTGAAAAATACACTTTGATAGGATAGTTTGAGGAGAGGGTTGCATATGAAAGCATGTTGCATGATTGGGTTACCAGATCCTAGACCCTTATTGGGTCTAGCTTGATGGCATCCACAACCTCACTAAAGGTTTATTTTTGTTTTGATCTTCCTACGCTTCCCATGTTGAGGGAATCCTCAAACATGGGCCCTAGTTTGTTTGGTCATCGTTTATTTTTTTCTAGACATAGTCATGTGACTTTACTATCTCTGATGAGAAAAATCTCATGGTCCCAATCTAGATAATTTTTTCTTTTCTACCCTTGTCTTGTTGGCCATTCCTATAAACTATTGTCCAATCCCTTGGAAAAGTGGTTTGCATGGAACTTGATCACATTTTTCATGCTCAACCCCCAAAAAAGGGTTTGAGTTGAAGTTTATTTAACAACGTCATATTTCCACAATCCATTGGTAATGGCAAAGTAAATTTCTAGATTCGATTGTGTATGTGTTTTTTTGCATCAACATTTCGGATCACACTCTGTGATCCATCATCAGGATGAGAAAGTGCTAGGATGAAAAGTAAATATCCAGACTAAGCCTCTCACAAGAGAAATAAGAAGGGAAGGGGAAGAGATCACAAGCTA
>BSBK01002697.1:670000-700000 GCA_027943335.1 Chamaecyparis obtusa
TATAATGTTTCAATAAGCTCCTAATAGGGCTAAATATTCTAACAAGGATACTATACTCTCAGTACATCATTTTTGGGTGCTAATTCCCATTGGGCTTTTTACCTTTAATAGGGTTTCCCCAAGACCAAAATATTGTGTTATTGTGTTGGCATTCATTGTGTTCATTGGATCTGATATTGCTACTACTTGTATCATCTTAAAATGGAAGCACTTCCATGATAAGAGTATTTAGCCCTCCGAGTAAGTGGTTTGGGGTCATGTTAAGCACCCTGATCAGGTCTTTGCATGTATTTGGCTTTCTCCCCACTTTCCACTCCTTTTCTACACTTAATTTTTTCATTATACGTGAAATTAGGGTTAGGATCTCAAGGATTCTCCTAAATTTCCCTCTTTTGTGGCTCTATTTTATAAGTAGGACTTAGAAATAGGTCCTCTTGGTCTTCATCATAGTCATCATAGGATTTTATGCTTATCACTGGCATTCTGTCCTGTTCTGGTATCATTTCTAGGTCTCTGGGCATCCCCAGGACCTCCTGCTCTGATTCTAAGTGGAACTGGGCCCAGGGTCAAATTCGAGGTCAAAACTGACTAGGTTAGGGTTGAGCTTGATCTTGACTAGGTCAAGATTGAGCTTGATCCTAACCAAGTCAGTCCCAACCTCGATTTTTCCCCCTTCTTTCAAATCTTCAAAATCCTTGATTTTCGGGCATCGGGCTTTCAGGATATTTATTTTCTCGCCTTGAGGTCAGCCATTTTAGGTTTTGAAATGGTAAATCCTCTATTGCATTTAATCTAGGTATATTTTCTAAAGGTTAGGACCTAATTGGGATTTAATTCTCCAAGGTGGGCCCTCTAGAGGATTGTACAGTAGTTCACTATAAAAGGAGGCCTCCCTCTCTCATTTTCTCATCCATTATTCACATCTCATCTCAAGAAATTACAATTTCTCAAGCTCTCAAGTGAAATAATTCAAGCATTCAAGTGTTCACGCATTCATCCATCAAGGAGATCCATTGTTAGCTATTGAAGGATTCAATTTCTTTGGAGCCCCCTTGAAGATCCATCCTTATACATTCATTCAAGCCTTCTCATATACAAAGATCATGTCAAGATTGGTGTTGAAGATCAAATTCCATTGATTGAAGACATCCTACATTCATTCTACATCCACTGAAGCATTCCTACTTGTGGATTTGAGGATTTGAATCCTCTACAAGGACTTCAACATAAGTGAGGTGATTTGTTTCACTTACTTTGTTTATGCACACTACATTTCAAATTTAATTTCAAAGTTAATTTCTAAACTGGGGTTTGACCAAGGCAAACCCCCCATACAACAAAAACCTCCATTTTCTTGCAGATACAGGTGTGGGATTTTGAATCTGAGAGTGAATTTGGATACCCTTTTTGATGAACTTCCAAGATCTGTGAACAGGGTTAGAATCGACCTTCAAATAAAGAATCTAGCCTTTGACCTTTTATGAGGGTCAAAGTTGACCTAAGCTCATATTGGAGAAAGATTTTTGGATTTTCTTTGTCATGGCATTTCCAGTCCAAAATAGGTTGCAGAATTGCCTGAAAGTACACACAAACATCAGAAAATCACATTTCTAGATCTTCCCTAATCCGAGGCTAGTACTTGTATTTCAATTATTTCAGATTTCAAGTATAATCCAACCATAGGGAAATAGTAGATTTCTCTCTCTCCATATTCTTCATAGGTTGATTTGATTGTGCATTAACCTTTTGGTTGATCAAATTGAACTTATCCTTAGGGAATTTGGATTTTGAAGTAGATCTCATATTTCCCCCATTACATTTACATTTGAATAGAGGTGATACCATTTTACATCTATTCATTTTGGTGAACCCCGACTAGCTTACTCTCTTTTTTGGTGTTAGATTCTTCTCTATTCTTATTGTGAAATTGGATGCCTTATTGTGCTATCCTTTTATCTTGTTAGTATTATATTTTTCCTTTGTGTTAGATCTTGCATGCTAATTAGATTTCATATTCATGCTTTATGTGTTCTTAGTTTAGTTCATTTGCAATTACATTGGTTTATGAGCTTTACTACCACTAGTCCTACTTATAACAATTCTGGTTAGAAGAAGTCATAGACTCATGGGTGCCTTTGATCCTAAATCTTCCTCTCCTTTCCTTAGGATCCTGGATGATAACCTGTTTCTTCATTATTCCAATCCTACTATGGAGAAAAATTCTTCTCACTCATCTCATGATGAGGATGATGCTTTAAGAGTTCCTCCTAAACAAGTCCAAAAACTTTCAACTAAACTTGATAAATGGGTAATTGGATTATTCAAGAGAACCATAATCAAGATTCCATTCAAGCTATAGAGGCTCTTAAGAAGGTTCTCCATGATAGTGATCAAGGTGTTAACCCTCCTGCATGGTACTACTCACCTTGTGCATTCAAATGTTAAACCTTTAGCTTAAGAAGCTCAAGATTTAGGGTTGATTCCTCCTATCACTAGTATTGAACCTCCTTCTAATCCTTTACCTAATATTCATACCTATACTCCTCCTTGGTGACTATGATAGTTCCCTCTATTCCTATGAGTGTTCCTCCTATGTCTCTTCCTACATCACAACCTTCATATCATAATGTTCCTTTTACTTATTCTAATTCCGCTTCCAACTGTAGTTCCTAATGGTCCTCCAGTTGTGTCTTCTATTCCTATAGCTTCTTACACTTTACCTAGTGTGTCTAATGTTGCTACTCCTCCTATTTCCTCTAATGATTCAACTATCATTAGTTTGGCTCAAATTGTGTCATCCTTACAACAACAACTCACTTCCTTAACTCAAAAAAAGTTTAGTATTCCTACATGTGACATGGGAAGTCCCTTGTCCTAAGATATTATTCATACTCATGTTCCTCAGCAAGGTGAGATGCCTCATCTTGAGAATTATAATGGAAAAGGAGATCATGTTCATCATGTTAAAACATTTCAAATCCTTTGTAGTGATTATGCTCATGACCATAGGATTTTTAGCCAAATTGTTTGCTAGAACCTTCTGTGACAAGGCCTTACAATGGTATTGTTCCTTACCTCCTTATGCTATTGATTCCTTTCCACAACTTGCTAATGCCTTTATCCAACAATTTCAAAACAACATTGGCCCGCAAGTGTCTTTGACTGATTTGACGCATTGTAAACAAAGTGCTAAGGAGAAATTACTGAATTTATTGGTCAATTAAGCATTTGCATGCTCAGATTTCCTATCATGTTCTTGATATTGATATTCAACGTATGTTTATTTCAAATTTGCAAAAGGATATTAGAGATAATATTTTGCTTACTAAATTTACCTCTTTTCAACAACTTTGTGTAGCGCTTCATCATTATCAATTACAAGTGAGTCAATTTGAGAGAAACACTCCAGTGGATCCTATTCCGATTGATAAGAGTGATGTTGCTTCTAATCCAAACAAATTTCAAAAATTTAACAACTATGTCAAGATAAATAAACAAGAGAATACAGTTGCTGATCATGTTGTTGTTGCATCTCAGAATGCCACTTCTGCATCCACTGCTTTTCAGTTAAATCATACATTCACTCCTCTTTCTAAATCTTTACATGCTATTATGAATAGGTTGATAATTGCTAATATGATTACTTTACCTCCTATTCGACCTCTTTTACCCATTACGATTACATCTAAATATTTTGATCAAAATGATTTTTGTCAATATCATCATCAGAATGGTCATGATACTGAGAAGTGTTATTCTTTAAAACATAAGATTCAAGACTTAATTGATTCTAAAGCTTTATCTATTGATAATTTGGATAGTAGTGGGAAAAAATCTATCTCTCCTAATCAGAACCTTCAAATCTATATGAATCCTTTACCTACGCATGATAATAATACCATTACTCAACCATCTACTGTGGAAATTGTGTATGATTCAAAGATGGATGATCTCAATCATGTTGTTAATAAAGTGGAGCATGTTGGTCAATCTGTATCTCCACCTCAACTTCAACCTCAACTTCAACCTCAACCTCAACTTCAACCTCAGATTCAACCTCAACTTCAATCTAAACCTAAACCTAAATTGAAAACTCAACCTAAACTTGGACAACAACCTAAGAATAAAAGACCTCGGGAATTTTTGATTTCCTTTGATGATTCTGAGACTATTAAAGCTCTTGATGGTCCCCTTTACATTTATGCTAAGATTTCTCAGAAACCTACTCGTGGTTGTCTTGTTGATACTACATCCTTATTTAATGGTATCACTGAAGAAAATCTTTTTATGAAAAGCTTACAATGTGTTTCTTATGATACATCAGATGTATAGATTCAAACATGCAATGGTTTTCTTTATCCATCATTTGGTTCTATTACTTTTACCAGTTGAACTTTGTGGCAAAATTGTGAACACTACATTTGTTGTGGTTCCTACTTCTAATCAATTTCAAGTTAAGCTAGGTTTGCCTTGGTTGACTACCATGCATGTTGTTGCTTCACCTATCCATAAGTGTCTTAATTTCATTCATGATGAAGAAGTGAAGATGATTAATCATAGTCTATATCAACCTTCTAGGCCTAGAGATTGTGTTGCTCTTGATTTTTTTTGGCCTTCATTACCTAATTCATGTCCTCCTCAACCTACTAATCTTTTTCGATCATATCAAGCCTATAACCATCATAAGATTCTTGAATTAATCATACCTCCTATGGATCTTAATCATGGTCTTTTACCTACACCTTCTATAGCTCCTTTAACTATGGCTTCTAGTTTTGTTACTCTAGTTCCTTCTACCGAACCTATCAAAGATCCTGTGATTGTTTCTCCTATTGTTTCTATGGATCTTCCTAAAGAACCTGTGAAGGATCCTAAGACTGTTCCTCCTAGTTCTCAACCTATTTCAAATAAATCAAAATGTAATCGATCTGCTAATGAACATCATAAAAAGCATCATGCTCATGCTAAAGCTCATAATTCTATTCTTCAAAGATCTCTACCTTCCTCGGATAAACCTATGCATGATGTGTTAGAAGAGTTTGTTACTAATAATGATGTTCATATGCATGATTATGATGATTCTATTCATATCTTAGATCCTATTTTGATTAATTTGGATGAAGAAGATACTCTTGATGATACTGATGATGTTAATGATGAATATGAGACTATTGATATTGACATTGATTTACCTAATATTCTTTCATCACAATTAACTCTTACACCTAGTGTCAAACATAGTGATTCTCAAGAGGATCCTTGTTTGGAACTAGCTATCATTCCTACTATGTTGGTGTAAGGAAACTCAAGTGTGGAAACAACTTCCTACGCTAATCTCTATAGGAGAGTATTGTGCAAATTCTTATAAATCCTTACAATTTCAGATTTGTTAACCACTTTAACAAAAATATTGCAACCACATACCATACATACAAAAAAATAGAGAATGACACAATGATATACCCCGGGGAAAACCTTTCGGTAAAAAACCCCAGCACTCCAAAACCTACACAATGTATTGTCTTCAATACAAAGATTACAATACACTTGCAATGCAAGTTCTTTCAGGAAATGAGAGACAAAGCCAACAAGACTTAAATTTCTATTATATCTCTCCCATAGGAGCAGCATCATATATATAGACTCCTCTGGACCCAACAAATACCCAAAAAAGGAGTTTGGCATCCAACCACCAAGACCCATGCACAAAGCCACATGTACACAATTGTTACATGCAATCCCAAGAATAGGCATCCATCCCTAGAATAGACTATGACATCTTGTCATAGAATCTACCAAAAATAATGGTCATAAGAGAAGTGTAAGAGAATCTATCATACCAACCTATTTTTGGCATATTCTCTTACACACACCAACTACTTCTTCTTGGGCGCCCAAATAGGCCCAAGTCATAAGATGCTCTTACACCTGTCATAGCACATTCCTTAAATAGTTCTTACGCATCATAGGAATCCGTCATGACCATTTCAGTCATGATCTCCTTACGCACAAGATGCTGACACATCAAGTGGAGTGACACATCAACATGCCAACTAGACATCTACACTCACACTTAATTACATTATTTGCAAAAAAAAATACATTTACAAAACAAATAATAAGAATAGGAATTATCCAAGGTTGAGACACCTTATTCCTAACATTCTCCCACTTGTCGAACACCTTGTAAGAGCAACAGGAACATAACAGGAACTTTAAACGCTATAGGCCAAAAGGCCCATAGACTCCGAACACCATCTGAACTTCTCAGTGCCCACTGGTTTCGTTAATGCATCTACAACATTCTTCATAGTATCTACCTTCTCCAAATTTACCTTTCCATCTTCCACCATATCTCTCACAAAGTGAAACTACACATTAATGTGCTTCATTCAGGCATGGAAAGTTGGATTTTTTGCTAGGCAAATAGCGCTCTGACTGTCACACCAAATAGTAATTTGTTTTGCATCAACACCAACATCAGAACACAATCTTCTAAGCCAAATGGCTTCTTTACAAGTGTGAGTAGTAGCCATGTACTCAGCTTCTGTAGTGGACAAAGCAACCACAGGTTGTTGCTTACTCATCCAACTAATGGCACCACCAAACATAGTGAACACATAAGCACCAGTGGATCTCCTACTGTCAATATCACCTGCCCAATCTGAATCCACAAACTCATGAATACAAACTGAATGCAGAGATCCAGAAGAGTTACCATGATAACATATGGAGTAATCTGATGTACCTCTCAAATATCTAAATACTCACTTAACTGCATCCCAATGTACCCATCCAGGATTAGCCATAAACTGACTCAGGACTCCCACTACTTGGGCAATGTCTGGTCTAGTACAGACCATAGCATACATAAGACTGCCAACTGCACTAGCATAAGGTACTCTACTCATGTCCTCCACCTCACTAGAAGATTTTGGACAATCATCTATAGATAACTTGTTCCCACAGAAATAGGAACACATAGTGGTCTACAATCTACCATGCTAAACTTGTCCAACACAGACTTCACATACTTACTCTGACTCAACCAAAGTTTTCTGTTAGACCTGTCTCTACTGATTTCCATACCCAAGATGTACCTAGCTGCCCCAAGATCTTTCATCTCAAACTGTGCTAACAACTGAGATTTAAAATCAGAAATCATACCCTTACCCTTCCCAAACAACAACATATCATCAACATATAATGCAACAATAAGAAGGCGATCATTTTCAACTCTGAAATAAACACAATGATCTGATTTTGATCTTACAAATCTAATTGACAACACAAAGGCATCAAACTTAAGGTACCACATCCTAGGAGATTGCTTCAAACCATATAGAGATTTCTTTAATCTGCAAACTAAGGATTCTTTACCTTTAACAATGTAGTGCTCAGGCTGTGACATATAAATCTCTTCCTCCAAATCACCATGAAGGAAAGTTGTCTTCACATCCATCTGTTCTATCTCTAAATCATATGATGCAGCAAGAGATAACAGAAATCTAATGGATGTCAACTCTGCAACAGGAGAGAATATTTTACCATAATCTATTCCCTCTACATGTGAATACCCCTTTGCAACCAATCTAGCTTTATACCTTTCAACACTGCCATCTGCACAGAATTTCTTCTTGAACACCCATTTACAGCCAACAGATTTTATCCCTTTAGGCAAAGGTACAAGGTCCCAAGTTTTTTTTTTCTCCAATGAAGCCATCTCGTCATCCATAGCCTCAATCCAGGAACCTACATCTTCCATGCCCAAAGCCTCTTTCACAGATCTAGGCTCATTAGTGTTAGTAATCAAAGCAAAGGCACAACTAGAATCTAACATAGAATAACCAAACCTTTCTAGTTGCTTTCTTTCTCTCATGGATCTCCTCAAGGGCTGCAGTTGAGGTTGTTCTTCCTCTTCTTCTAAACTATCAGAGCTGCTAGAGCTTTCCTCATCATTAGGCCCAACATGGTCTCTCTGTTCAGTCTTCTCAGGGGTAGGAGGCAACTGAACAACATCTTTTTCCTTTTCTTTTTCATCTGGTTGTAGCACAATAGGAGAAGATTTTAGCTCTTTGAAAATAACATTTCTACTATACAACACCTTACTAGTCACGAGATCCCAAAGCTTGTATCCTTTCACACCAGCACTGTATCCGATGAAAATACATTTAACAGCTTTGTTTTCCAACTTAGATCTTTTCTCCTTTGGAACATGTGCATAAGCTTCACAACCAAAAACAAAAAGATGTCTAATTGAAGGCTTCTTACCAGACCACACCTCCATGGGTGTCTTACCAACAAGGGCTGATGTAGGAGATCTGTTAACCAGATAGCAAGCAGTGGCCACAGCTTCGGCCCAAAACCTTTGTTCTAAACTAGCTCCACTAAGCATACTCCTAGCCTTCTCCATCAGTGTCCTATTCATTCTCTCTACAACTCCATTTTGTTGTGGGGTATAAGGAGTTGTCTTATGCCTCTCGATACCTTGTTCTTTATAGAACTGTTCAAACTCTGCTGAGCAAAACTCACCACCATTGTCAGTTCTCACACACTTAATCTTCTTACTAGTCTAATTCTCTACAAGAGCTTTAAATTCCTTGAACCGACTAAAGACTCATGTCTTACTTTTAAGGAAATAAATCCATGTCCTTCTAATGTAATCATCTATGAAAGATACAAAAAATATAGACTTGGAGATTGAAGGAATTTTTACAGGACCAAATACATCAGAAGATTTGTGAGAACTAGAGTAAAACTGAACACAATTTTGTTTACCATAGACACAGTGTTCACAGAAGTCAAACTCAAGATTGCAATCATTTAACCCCTCAATGAGATTTTTATTTTTCAGGGTTCTGAGACCCTTTTCACCAATGTGGCCAAATCTCATATGCCACAACATTGTCTTTTCTGCAGGAAGCTTACCTTCCAAAGTATTTGCACTACCATTAGAACCAATAGCCATAGACTTCTTCACTACTTGTTCAGATGGTGAGGATGAAGAACTATTACATAGAGGAATACATGCATCTAGCTAAAATAAGGTACCTCTCCTAGTACCCCTTGCAAGCACTATCGATCCTCTCATCATCTTGCATCCTTCTTTCAAAAAAACAACTTGCACACCTACATCATTCAGCATACTTACAGATAATAAGTTTCATGCCAAATCTGGAATGTGCATAACTCCGTTGATTCCCTTTACTTGTCCATCAAGAAATTTGATAGTGACCCTTCTGCGTCTAACTATCTTTAGGTGAGAATCATCACACAAGTACACCTTTCCACCATCGAACTCTTCATATTTTGAGAACCAGTTTCGATGAGAGGTCATGTGAAAAGATGCACCCAAGTCAACCAACCACACATCATTAGATGCATGGGCTGCCAAAGCTGCGATGAATGCATCACCATCTTCTTGAGATCTTTCTGAAGCTGAATCTGAACCTTTCTTCTTCTTCTTCGGCTCTTTGTAGTCTTTACAGAAGTGCCTAGATTTATCACAGTTCCAACATTTTTCCTTGGACTTATTGGAAGTCTTTGACTTCCCATGGGATTTGGATCTACCCTTATTGTCAAACTTATTGTCATTTTTCTTCCCTCTTTTAGTGGATCTCCCACGAACAGCAAGGGCTTCTTTTTTCAAAATGAAAGCCTTTCTCCGCATCTCCTTTAATAGCAGTGAAGACACCACATCATCCATTTTCAAGGTGACTAAAGTGCTTCCGAGAGCCATCACAAGATGGTCCCATGAATCCGGTAAAGAACACAAAAGTGTGTAGCAACGATCCTCCTCCTCTAACTTGACACCAGATGATGTCAATTGTGTAGCCAATAGATTAAATGCATTTAAATGATCTGTTAAGGATCCACCTTCCTCCATTTGTAGAGATTACAACTTCTTCCTTAGGAACAACTTGTTCACTAGAGATTTGGCCTAATACACGGCTGCAAGTCTTTCCCACAAACTATTTGTGGTTTTCTCATCTAGAACATTCAAAAGGACTGCATCGGTTAAACAGAGTCTTATGAGACCCTTAGCTTTATGGTCTTTGATATCCCAATCTGCTTGAGCTATAGTTGCTAGTCTTGTATCACTTGAAGTCACTTCCCATAGGTCACGATCTTCCAACATGTCTTCCATCTTGAGTTTCCACAACTTGAAATTAGTGCCATTAAATTTCTCCACCTCCATTCTTCCATATGATGAACTTTCCATCTCAATCTGCAAATAAGATTCAGAATGCTCTGCAAAAAACTCCCACTCAAACTTGAGATCAGCTCAAAAAACCCTACCCAACAACTAGGATCAAAAGTTGATCAAGCTTTGATACCACTTGTAAGGAAACTCAGGTGCGGAAACAGCTTCCTACGCTAATCTCTATAGGAGAGTATTGTACAAATTCTTATAAATCCTTACAATTTCAGATTCGTTAACTACTTTAACAAAGATATTGCAACCACATACCATACATACAGAAAAATAGAGAATGACACAATGATATACCCTGGGGAAAACCTTTCGGTAAAAAACCCCAGCACTCCAAAACCTGGACAATGTATTATCTTCAACACAAAGATTACAATACACTTGCAATGCAAGTTCTTTCAGGAAATGAGAGAAAAAGCCAACAAGACTTAAATTTCTATTATATCTCTCCCATTGGAGCAGCATCATATATATAGACTCCTCTGGACCCAACAAATACCCAAAAAAGGAGTTTGGCATCCAACCACCAAGACCCATGCACAAAGCCACATGTACACAGTTGTTACATGCAATCCCAAGAATAGGCGTCCATCCCTAGAATAGACTATGATAGCTTGTCATAGAATCCACCAAAAATAATGGTCACAAAAGAAGTGTAAGAGAATCTATCATACCAACCTATTTTTGGCATATTCTCTTACACACACCAACCACTTCTTCTTGGGCGCCCAAATAGGCCCAAGTCATAAGATGCTCTTACACCTATCATAGCACATTCCTTAAATAGTTCTTATGCATCATAGGAATCCATCACGACCATTTCAGTCATGATCTCCTTATGCACAAGATGCCGACACATCAAGTGGAGTGACACATCAACATGCCAACTAGACATGTACACTCACACTTAATTACATTATTTGCAAAAAAAAATACATTTACAAAACAAATAATAAGAATAGGAATTATCCAAGGTTGAGACACCTTATTCCTAATAGTTGGATATAGTCCCTCTTGCAAGTTACCCACCTTCCCTAAATGATATACAATGAGATGGGGAGAGTAGGTAGCTTGCTTGATTGGCTATTCCTTCATGGTAGCTTTGTTATGTGTTTGCCTGCTGTATTGTGCTTCTCCTATAATGTGTTTGCTAAATGTTGTTAGATTCTTTTATATGATCCTTGTTACTCAATTGGTACAAGGTGATGAAGGAATCAAAACTATTGTTCAAATTCTTCTATATATATCTCTATTCTTCTATGTGTTGTCCAATGTTATGTTGTAATTGTGCTATTGTTAGTAAATGTTTCCTTGTGTAATCTTCTTGGATTTGAGATATGGTAGCACTAAATCTTTTTGGTCTCCATGTAATGGTTTGAAAAGATTCTCCTTCGTATATCTTATGTCATCTTTCCTCCTTTGTGATCGTAGTTCTACTTTCTTTGGGGAATGATGTCAATTCATTTGCAATAATATCATATATATATATTATCTTATGATCATATTGATCCCATGGTAGGTAGATCCCTTCTATTTTCTCTGTATGTTTTTGTGATATTTCCCTTAATTTTTCTTCTTCTGGGGGCATCTCGATGTGGAAATGTAATCAGTGGAGTTGTTTATGTTTTCGTTAAAGCCATTGCTCTTGTTAAAGTGCCAGCAATGACTTTAACATGGGGGCATACCCTCTACTCACCTGTTGCACACACACACTTTTCAATATGCACATATTTTTCAAGATACTTTTTCCCTTTTTGGATTAGTAACTAATCCTTAAAGCATGGGTTTATATTTTAGGATCTCTTGATCCCTCTAGTTTCAAATACACATATATATTTTTATCCCTTAAGGTCGAAGGTGTCCTTAAGACTGGATCTCTTGTATATTTATTTTTTGGTTTTATTCTTATGGAATAGAATATTCCTAAGGATGAATCCTTGATGGGTTAACTAGTGAATAACCACATTCACTAGGTGGTTCAATTCCATCTTTCCAGTTGCACTGTTTCCTTGTGTGGTTCACAATGGGACATAGGTTCTCATTGGGCGAGATAATCACACCCTTTCTTTCTCTCTCTAGAGATGTCTCTCTTATTGTGATTTGGGATTCAATGAATACTTGAGTCTCTAGGGGCTTAAGGTTTCTCTTTGTCCCTTGGATTATGATAAGATTATCTTTTCATTGTGATCTCCTTTACCAAGAGTTTGCATCGAGTCCATACTCTTGCTAAAGTGGGGGCTTAATTTATCATCTTAAAATGGAAGCACTTCCATGATAAGAGCATTTAGCCCTCTAAGTAAGTGTTTTGGGGTCATGTTAAATACCTTGATCAGGTATTTGCATGTATTTGGCTTTCTCCCCACTTTCCACTCCTTTTCTGCACTTGATTTCTTCATTATATGTGAAATTAGGGTTAGGATCTCAAGGATTCTCCTAAATTTCCCTCTTTTGTGGCTCTAATTTCTAGGAAGGACTTAGAAATATGTCCTCCTATCCTTCATCATAGTCATCATAGGATTTTATGCTTATCTCTGGCATTCTATCCTATTCTGGTATCATTTCTAGGTCTCCGGGCATCCCCAAGACCTCCTGCTCTGATTCTGAGTGGAACTGGGCCCAAGGTCAGATTCGAGGTCAAACCTAACTAGGTTAGGGTCGATCTCAATCCTGACTAGGTCAGGGTCAATTTCAATTTTGACTAGGTCAGGATCAAGCTTGATCCTGACCAGGTCAGTCCCAACCTTGATTTTGGCCCCTTAAAATCTTCAAAATCCTTGATTTCTGGGCATCGGGCTTTCAGGATATTTGTTTTCCCACCTCTAGGAAGGCCATTTCAGGTTTCAAAATGGTAAATCCTCTAATTTCATTTAATCTAGGTATATTTTCTAAAGGTTAGGACCTAATTGGGATTTAATTCTCCAAGGTGGCCCCTCTAGAGGATTGTACCGTAGTTCACTATAAAAGGAGGTCTTCCTCTCTCATTTTCTCATCCATTATTCACATCTCATCTCAAGCAATTGCAATTTCTCAAGCTCTCAAGTTAAATCATTCAAGAATTCAAGTGTTCAAGCATTCATCCATCACGGAGATCCATTGTTAGCTATTGAAGGATTCAATCTCTTTGGAGCCCCCTTGAAGATCTATCCTTCTACATTCATTCAAGCCTTCTCATATGCAAAGATCATGTCAAGATTGGTGTTGAAGATCAAATTCCATTGATTGGAGACATCCTACATTCATTCTACATCCATTGAAGCATTCCTACTTGTGGATTTGAGGATTCGAATCCTCTACAAGGACTTTAACATAAGCGAGGTGATTTGTTTCACTTACTTTGTTTATGCACACTCCATTTCAATTCAATTTCAAGGTTAATTCCTAAACTAGGGTTTGACCAAGGCAAACCCCCCATACAACAAAAACCTCCATTTTCTTACAGGTACACGTGCAGAATTTTGGATCTGAGAGCGAATTTGGATACCCTTTTCGATGAACTTTCAAGATTTGTGAACAGGGTCAGAATCAACCTTCAAATAAAGAATCTAGCCTTTGACCTTTTATGAGGGTCAAAGTCAACCTAAGCTCATCTTGGAGAAAGATTTATGGGTTTTCTTTATCTCAGCATTTCCAGTCCGGAACAAGATGCAGAATTGCCTGAAAGTACACACAGACATCAGAAAATGACATTTTCTAGATCTACCCTAATTCAAGGTTAGTACTTGTATTTCAATTATTTCACATTTCAAGTATAATCCAGCCATAGGGAAATAGTAGATTTCTCTCTCTCCATATTCTTCATAGGTTGATTTGATTGTGCATTAACCTTTTGGTTGATCAAATTGAACTTATCCTTTGGGAATTTGGATTTTGAAGTAGGTCTCATATTTCCCACATTACATTTACATTTGAATAGAGGTGATACCATTTTACATCTATTCACTACTTCAAGTTTAAATTTTAATAATCTTCCATACAACTAATTCACCCCCCCCCCCCCTCTTAGTTGTATTGTGGACTGTTATTCCTAAAAATTGGTATCAAAGCTTGTGGTCTTGAGAGAGAAAGATTAACAGCTAAAGGTGATCTTGGAGATGGCACTCTATAGGAAGGATGGTCCAAAATTTGATCCTAAAAACTTTGATAGTTGTAAGAACAAGATGTGAACTCATCACCTATGTTTGGGCATCGACTATTGGTTGATCACAAAGAAAAAGGTGGCTATAAAGACTGAGAGTGATTTTCCATTAGCTACTGATGATGAAAAGAAGGTATTCTCATACAACATGGTCACAAGGGAAGCATAGATAAGTGCACTATTTGAAGGTGAGTTTACTGAAGTAAAAGACTTGGATTTGGCATATGAGATTTGGAGAAGATTATAAAAATCATATGAAGGAGACAAATATACCAAGCAAGCGAAGTTACAGAACTAGAAAACCAAGATGGAGAAGTTACAAATGAAGGATGATGAAAGCATTAGGGCTTATGTTCAAAGGGTTACAGAAGTTGTGGTTGCAATCATAAATTGTGGAGGCACTTATGATGAAGAAGAATTTTTTGTGAAGATCCTTAGATCATTGACGCTTGTATACAAGTTCAAGGTTATGTCTATTCAAGAGACTATACCCTTAACTCTGAACTTTAGTAGAGAGATGTTGATTGTAAAGATAACTACTGATGAAATACAACTGATTTGGAACCTAATTGAAGAATCTATGATTTAAAGATCACTGAGGAGTTGTTGATTAGATATGTAATTTGATTAAATCAGTATTATGTTGTCATTGATGTCAACTAGTTTGACAACACTTATCTTGTAAGTTACTATATTGAAACATCTGAAGAAAGGTGAAAGAGATGAAGAACAAATATATCTACATGAGGAAGATGTATATGTCAGATGAGGATAAGGAATACATTAAGTAACTTTTTGATGAGTCTATGACCTTATGATATTGATTTTATTATGTTGCATTCATCTATGATGAAGAATAGAGCTAAAAGACACAAAGCGGTGTTGTCGATAAATAAAGCATTTCAATATAGACTGATGGAGTGTAGTGTATACCGAGCATAGTGTTAACTAAGCTTGTGTTCACCGACACATTTCTTTATTAACCAAGTAGAAAAGAAAAGAACTAAATCATTAGTTTAGCCAATAAGATTGATGAGCTGGAAAGTACCTCATTTTTAGTGTAACAGATGATGTTTGTTATGAAGATCGACAACTAACATAATTAAAGGAAGATCTAATGGAGTAGATTGAAATGTGTTATTGACACAACAGCTGAAGGAGGTTAAAGAGGCAAAATTTGATGGAGGAGAAGAAAATGATTTACATGTCTATATAAGAGACTAGATTTTTCATAGTGAAAGAGAGTTGGAAGAAGAAGATACTGTAGAGTTATTGTGTGAACAAGCTTCATGCATTTTGATCATATTGGTTAGTAAGAACAGAGCAGTAGATTAATTACCGAGTGACAAAGAGCAGTTATCGATGGATAGTAAGTTAATACAATGTTGAATCTGAAGTGTTACATTGATCATAAGGATTTGTATGAGCAAAATATTGATATGTAATCTACAATTGAAGTTGTATTAAGGTAGATCATCTACTATTACATATTTAACCATTGTACATAGTCAAATCTCTTAACTGAGTGGACTATAAAGTCTTTTATGTATCATTCATAGAATGAACATTATTATCCTGTCAACCCCAGAGTGACTGTTGGTTGGACCATAATGGTTGGTCTAAAATCCTCTAACAAGGTCACACCTAACAGTGTGTTTGTAACCTTTAACAAGGTTGGGTCTTCACTGACCTCACTTCAAAAGAGTGAATATTTTTGGGTTGCCGGTCCTAGGTGGTTTTTCCCTTCACAGGGTTTCCATGTTAAATCTCTTATGTCATGTGTTGATTATGATATCTATTTGTTATCATACTTTGCATATTACATGTTATGATTTGATCGGTAACTACTATAAGTTTTATACTGATAATTAGTAAAAGCACAAATAGTGAAAGGAATCCTTGTTTACCAAGTACCAATAGTTGAAGTATTTGTTTTGGATTATACATTTTGTATTGGGATAGTGATTAACTGATTCACCCCCCTCTCAGTTATTCTAACAACTACCTTTGAGGCTACTAAAATGGGAGATTTAGTACCTAAAGTGGATTCTACATTCAAGGCATCTGTACACAAGAAAATTTATGCACTTCTGAGCACCAGCAGTGAAGACCTAAAAGAAGATCTTGGTGAATATGCTGAGGAATGGGAACAAATAATGGTAGAAGAAAGAAAGATGGATGAACTTGTTGCACTAATTATTAGAAGAGAAAAGAGAGGTAAGGGAAAATTTGAAGGCAAGTTACCCTTGAAATGTTTTTCATGCAATAAGGTAGGTCATTTTGCATCTAGATGCCCTACAAGAGTTCCTAAGTACAAACCTAATTTTTCCAATTTTAAAAGGAATAAAGAATGCTATTATGCTAGTGAAGGCATTTCTAATGATGATGATTTAGATTATGAAGAGATTGGATTTGTTTCTATTAGATATGAACTAGTGCATGAGGAAAAGGCTTTAGTATCTCATGTTGACAAGAAAACTAAATGGATTATAGATAGTGGTTGTTCACATCACATAACTGGACATAGAAACAAATTTGTTAAATAGTGAAGTATGATGGTGGTGATGTGAGATTCGGAGACAATCTTACTAAATGAATCATAGGTGTAGGATCCATTACTTTGGATGGAAAGCCTAATACAAATAATGTGGTGCTTGTTGATGGATTGAAACATAACTTGTTGAGTGTTGGAAAGCTAATGGATAAAGAGTTTTAATTAAGTTTTGTTAATGGTAAATGTTTTATCAGAAGTAAGGCAGGTAAACTGATTGCAACTAGTACTAAATCTAGAGGTAATGTATTTGAATTAAATACATCTAGAGCCTCTTGTTTTGTTGTGAAGGTAGATGATAGTTAGCTATGGAATAGAATATTTTTTCATGTTAATTTTCATAACATTGTGAAGGCAATTATGGCTAATGCAGTAAGAGATCTATCGAAGATTGTGAAACCATCTAACATTGTATGCAGAGAATGTGTTGTGGGAAAACATACTAGCAATAGTTACAAAAGAAAAGCATATACATCAAAAGGAAAGTTGGAATTGGTTCATATAGATCTATGTGGACCTACAAGGACAAGATCATACTATGGTGAAAGGTATTTCATACTTTTTATTGATGATATTATCCTTGGAGGTAATGATGATCTATGTAAGAAATTTTCTGAGGAAATGGAAAGTGAATTTGAGATGTCCATGATAGGTGAAATGAAATTCTTTCTAAGATTGCAAATAAATGAGAGCAAAGATGGTATCTTTATTTCTTGGACTAAGTATCTAAAAGAAATGCTAAAGAAGTTTGGAATGGAAGACTGTAAACTAGTGGGAACACCAATGGTGACTGGTAATAAGCTATCATGTAATGATAAATCTCAGTGTGTATTTTAGACCAAGTATAGATCAATGGTTGGAGGATTACAATATTTGACTCATACCAGACCGAATATTGCTAATGTTGTTGGAATTATGGCTAGATATTAAGTAGAGCCAAAGGAGACACATCTAGCTATTGTGAAAAGGATATTCAGATATCTGAAAGGGACAATTGACTATAGCCTATGGTATGATAGGAATGATAGTTTTGTACTTCATGCTTATACTGACACTGGTTGGGCAAGAAACATTGATGACATAAAGAGTACTAGTGGTGGTGTATTTTTCCTTGGGAAAAATTTGGTTTCTTGGCTAAGTAAGAAACAAGATTGTATAGCACAATCTACTACTGAATCAGAGTATGTTTTTGTTGTTGTTAACTGCACTCAAATTATTTGGATGAAACAAATGTTGAAGGACATGGGACTAACTTTTGATGAGCATGTGATTCTCCATTGTGATAACACCAGTATAGTGAATATGTCAAAGAATCTGGTGATGCATTCTAGTACTAAACATATTTCTATCAAATATCACTTCTTGAGAGATAAGGTGGTAGAGAATGAAATAAAATAAGAATATATTAGTAAAAAAGAGCAGATTGTAGACATCTTCACAAAGCCACTGCCAAAAGATAAGTTTAATATCTTGGAGGTATATTGGGGGTTCAGGCCCCTCCTAGTCAGAATTAAATGATGCTTAGATGCATCAGTCCAAAGGTTTTCAGAGCCTTATCAAAATATGGACTGGATGTAGGGATCTAATCCTCAGGGGGAGTGATCATGGAAGAAAGATGTTGGAAAGCAGTTGATGACTCATGGAACCCTTTGCCATTGTTATCAAAGGGAGAGTGTTTCTATGAGAAAATCTCTATTGTATGGGGAGATTGTTTGATTGTAGAACTTTGGATTGATATAACTTTGGGATGATGGATTTTCCCATATGTTGACATCAATGCCAAAGGGGGAGATTGTTGAAAATTTCTAATGCATGGGGAGGTGATTGAGACATTTAATATGTTTAATCACTACATTACTGAATGGGCACATGCTGGTTATGACAGTGTACAAATGTTTCAGATGATGCTATAGACACCTAAAATTGTCCTTCGCACTAATATTAATTTTTATTAATATTTTCCCTTAACATTATGGTTAATTTTATTAATTGACTATAATCATTATATTCCTCTATTTATTTAATTAAATTTATTTTAATTAAATAAATTCATTTTCCCTTTGTATTTAAATTTTATTTAAATACGATAATATATTAAATTCACTTTAATATATTATCCCTCCATTTCCCTCTCTAAAATAAATTTTATTTATTTTATTCCTCCACTAGCCTAAAGTTCTTCTAAACTATGATTAAATTAAATTTATTTTAATTTAATTTCTTTTCCCTTTTTCCTATGCTTACCTTTTGCTAATATTCCTCTAATCTTGATTAAAAGGTGGATTACCTCTAAACATGTGCACAATCACCTTTTCCAAGGTGGCCACCTCTCCATCTTTTTTCTCCACCAATCATTTTTAAATTTCTCTTTCCATCTAAAAGTGAAGTTTGACTTTTGCCACTTCACCTTTTGCCTCTTAATCCTATCCACTCATTTCTTTTGCCTCTTAATCCTATCCACTCATTTCATTTTACCTCTTCATCTTTTCCAAACCCTACCTAACCTTTAATCCTAGCCACTCATTTTTTTGCCTCTTAATCTCCACCGTCCAATTCTTTTCATTTTCTATAAAAGGAGGCCTCACTCCTCATTTTAGGGGAATTCTTCAAGCTTATTTTTCTTCTTATTCTCTTATCTCTTGTATCTTCTAGCATTATTAATCATTCTATTTCTTTTCTTTATTGCAATCTAATCTTATTCTTAGTTTCTTAATCTTGTTTCATTTATCATAGATCTTAATCTTGTTTTCATTATCATTATCTAGAATTAATCTTGCATCATTTTAATCTTTATCATTTGTGAAGCTTGGGACAAGTTCCTCATACTTTCTCTCAACTCCTTCACCATCATCTAGCTTGCATCCCATAGATTTCCATTAGTTTTGCATTTCATTTGTGTTGGGAGAGCATACCCACATAATCTCAAAGAGCAAATCAAACAAGGCTTTGGGTGCCCTTGTTTTAGCTCATCAGAGGTTGTAGTGAAAGTTGGTTATTTTATTTCTTTTGAAATTACTAACATCTAATATGATTTTGTTTGGTGTTTTGATTTTTTTCATTTGCAGAAAATAGGTCAATACTTTCATTGGCATACATTTTGGCACACCCAATGGGACCCATTTCCCTATTGGATCTACACTTTTGAAGATTTTTGAGTTGAAGATAAAAATCTAAGGTTTTTTGAAAGATTTGATCATATCTTTCAAACGGTTGGGAGTTTGGGTCTGAATTTTTTTTTGTAGAATGTTTGACCAAGATTAAGACATTTTGAGACTACTAATCAATTTGTTTTGGAGGACATTGGTTGAAGATCTTGAAAAGATTTGAGACTACTAATTCATTGGTTTTGTAGGTTTCCTTGGAGGTTCAAGAAAACATTGTGTCTACTTTAAGCTAATTTTTTATAGGCACCTAGTTTAATTAGGAAGGTTAATTTCTTATGATTTGATTGGGTAGTAGGAGAGTATGCTCTTTCCTCTTTAAGGGGAAACCAAAAATCTAGACCTACTTAATTTGGTCATTAGAAAGGAATCTTGGGTAAATGAACATGTGCTTGATGTGTTTGGGAGAAACTATGGAGTAGGAGAGTATGCTCTTTTCCTTATGGAAAACCAAAAATCTTGACCTCCATTAGCTATCCATCTTACTTTTCTTGTATTTACCTTTAGAGGGCCTGCCAAGAGAGCAATCTTTTGGGAATGACCCAAGTGGGGAACAAGAAAACCCGACTACTCCATCCCACTATAATCAAATACTTCCTTCAATCCAAAGAGAGGGAAGACATGGATATGTATACTTCTAATGCTTCTTCATGTGTAGGGCCTAGTTGCCTAAATCTTGCTAAGAAAGACTAAATTTGATTGGGCGCTTGTTTACAAGGGATGTACGTTCATCTAGTATAGGGTTGAGAGGTCTTAATATTGCTTGTGAGACTATACTTTTTGGATGCTTGTAGGGCTATAGGCCTTAATTCTACTTACGAAACTATAGGGGATAGTCATGAATGGGGGACCTTACTAGACACCTAAGGACTTAGAAGCCAACCATTTTTAGCTGTGTGACTTCCTTTGTGCAAGGATTGATCCAAGTGGACTTACTCGGATCACCCCAAGATACTCACCATATGTGTTCCCTTGGATGCTAAAGCTTGAATATGGCAATATGGAAAGACATGCACCATGAGGATTGATCTTTTCCAATTGATCCATAACTTGCATAGTCCTAGGAAAGGCCATTCAACCACTTAATTATGGGGCTAAGAGCATCAAGTTGTGGGCAAAAGTTGGAACACCTCCCTTTTGAGCTTGATATGTCTTTGATTGTACTAGACTTGTGAAAATATTTTTCGACATGCACATTGCATTATTATTTTCTATGTTCTAATTCAATCCAAATCTCCCCTATCATTCCCATCAATCACATCATCCCTTCAAATTGTCTTCAAACATCCCTAATCTATTCTTCCACTCCATCCATTCTTAATCCAAGTCTTATCAACAAAATCTTCTAATCTTCTACTTTTGGCTTAGGAGCACCATCATAATCTTTGGCCTTTAATCATCATCCAAATCAAATCAAATCAAATCCAACTTTGAGGCCCTACCCTCTAAATCAATCAAATCCATCATCCAATCATATCAAATCCTTGAGGCCCTGCCCTTTTAAATCAAAATTCAAACTTTCTCCTAGTCCTAAGTTCATATTTCATCCATCATGAAATCTTTAACTCTTAATTTCAATCTTCCTCTATATCATCTTCTTCTAATCCAATCCAAAATCTCTAATTCAAACATCATGAATATAGATTGGTTTCACAAAATGGTTGAGGACATTCAAATGCCAAATCCCAATCCTCAAGTCATATCCAATCCCCATCCATATCACATTCCTTATTCTTCATCTACCATTGACAAGGGAAACTCACCTCATTATCCTCCATCCACACACAATTCCCTCTTCACTCACATGATTCCTCTCACATGCTTAACCTTGCCCAAGAAGTTGAAGAGCTTAAAAACATTGTCCTTAGCTTACAAAATGGGAGTCAAAATAAAAAGTTTGCATTTGAAGAAATTTTTCCTCCCCTCTTTCTCAAAAGCCATAATCCTCATCCACCATCAATCCCCAATCCTCCATCTAAGCCTCAACCTCTATGCAATCCTAATCCTCTAACACTTGCATCATTCTTATCCTCCAAAGCTTCACAGTCACCCAAAGCTAGACAATACACTCCCCTTACAGAACCTCTTGATGCCATATTCCACATACTTGCTGACCAAAATATGATGGTTTTTCCAAACACTATTACCTTTGATGAGAGTCAACCCAAACCTACTTGGTATAAGGAAAATGAATATTGTGATTATAATCGCATCAAGGGTCATGATATCAAGAAGTGCTTAAAGTTTAAAAACTTTGTCCAAGACCTCATTGACAAAGGAGATATTAAAATTGAAGATCCCAACCCCTCCATCACATCCCCCTCACAAGTCCATATATGTCAAAACCTTTTCTGAAATCATGCTATCATGGATTCTTATTCCTCTTTAGATCAAAGTGTTCCTCCATATGAAGATCCACCTATCCCTCTCAATCCACCTCATAGTTCCATTCCTAATCAAGATCAAGACATCTCTTCCACCTCGTCCAATGATACCCTTCCATCCCAAAGCTTAACATCCACTTCCACTAATCTCCCTTCATGTCAAGATCAAATTACCCCATCTCATGATCCCATTCCCTCCACTTCATTCCACGATAGCCTTCCATCTCAAGATCCTACCATCCCTTCAACTCCACTACAAAATACTCCCCAAAGTCAAGATCAAAGTACCCCTTCATCTCCATGTCATGATTTCAATCCCTTTCAAGATCCCATTATTATCCCTAATTCCCCTCATGATCCTAATCCTCCACAAGATCCCACTCTCCTTTATCCTCCATTGCAAAATCTGAATCCTTCACAAGATCCTATTCCTCCACAAGATCTTATTATTCCTATTAAGGAGCCTCTCAAGGACCAAGGAAACCTTACACTTGATGGCCTTGGTGATATTTCTCACTCTACAAATGCTCATATCCCTCCTACACCTTATATACCTCCATTCAAGTGTAAAAATATTCTTTCATTATCTTCCAAATCCATCTTGGGTCCCTATATCCCTCAAAGATATCCTTCATCCCATCCATCCATTTTGGGCCCTTATATCCCAATGCTAAACCCTTCATCCCTTCCATCCATTTTAGGTCCTTATGTTCCTCCATCCACTATACCTATCACTCATGCCTCATCATATATTTCTTCCACCATACCTCAAGATCAACAAAGACATGCATCCTTGAGAAATTTATATCCATCCATCCATCAAAACCCGTTATATGAGCCTCATTCATCCATAATTCCCAAGTCTTTTGGAAGCAATTTGGATGCACAACATAGAAATCAAAAATACAAGAATCCACTTACATATGAAGATCACCATGTCCTATCTAATCGACATGTGGCTACAAAGAAAATGGAAATACTCAAGAGACCACAAGGTTCTTCCAACAAAAAAATAAAATCAAAGAAAATATGGGTTCCTAAATCCATCATGGAAGAATTACAGTCAAAAGCACATAAATGTAAAGAAAAATCAAAAGCAATGTGGATTCCAAAGTCTCTCTTAAAATAATGGAATATAAAAGAAAAATCAAAGTTGACATTCAAGCTTCCAAAGACTTCCACTCCATATTCTTCCAAATATCTTCCATTCTCTCCTCCATCTATTTTGGGTCCTTGTGTCCCAAAATCCACATCACTTCCTAAATTAAAACCTCATGCTAGCCAATTCAGTCTCCCTTCACTTGTCTACTACCCTTCAAGGTGTGTGTCAATGTTGATCTTTCCATCATTTCCACCTACTCATACACAAACCTTTCAATCCCCTATCCAATATCCAACTCCTATTTCTACTCCCTATCCTTCCATATCATATCCTCCCATTCCTCTTACCCCATCTTACGCATAAATCCTTAGCCACCATCTACCTTATCCTCCATATCTTTCCCCTACCATCACCATTATGAGCATATTTGAGGTTACCTTTCAGTGGCCATGGCCAATCATATCATATATTATTTTAAGGAACATTATCCAAAGAGCATCAAGCTCGAATTCCTCCAAAAATGTCAAAAAAAAAAGTAAAAAAAAAAAAGAAAAAAAAATCATCCAATGGTGAAAACTTGGTAATCAAGCGCCTTGGACAAGTACCATGATGAAAACCTAGCAAATAGACGTCATGTGTAATCCATCCATCCAATTGCTCTTCATACTTGGGGGCAAGCTCCATCCATTCCATGCTATCTTCCACATTCCCTATTCACCATCCATTGTCCTATCTAAGTTCATTATCATTTCCTTTCCCATCTTTGATCTTGACTATCCTATGCATCCCCTCTATCCATATGTACCTTCCATGACCCTTACTCTTTATCCATCCATTTTCACATATTTGATCTTGACATCCCTATCATCCATCTCATAGTCCTCATCATATTCAGTCCCTTAATTCATCATTCATAATACTCTTTGAGTCCATACACCTTCCCATGTTCTTGATCTTGATTATCCTATACATTTCCTCCATCCATTATCTATTATCCAATTCCATCTATATATTCCATATCATTATCTCTTATCCTCCCCATATGCTCCATATCATATCCTTTATCCATCCACCTTCCACTTTCATACCTTTTTCCTTCATAAAAAAAAATAGAGGAACTAAAATACAAAGAAAATATTCATGCATGCTTTGGACAACACAAGGCTTCACTCCCTCCATAAATATCCTTTCTGAATTATCCATCCACTTCATACATCCTTTATCCATCATCTCTCCATATTTCATCCTCCTAACCATATCACTATCATCCCCATATCCTATCACCATCCTTCCATCATATACATTGTTATCTCCCATCCTATAGTCTTTCATATCCTACCCTTACCTATCCATTCATTCCATCTATCTCCTATACAATCCATCCCTTCCATCCATTCATTTTCTAGCCTAACATCTCCCCATCCTTCCATCCTCTATCATTCATTGGTTATCCCTTGTCATTGGTCCCAATCCACTTACCCTTTTTTCCTATCCAATTCCTTTCATCATCCTTTCATCTTATTCAAACTATCTTGTCTATCAAATCTATTTATCTTCTAATCCAATCCATTTATTCCACTTCCATTCTTTTCAATCTCATCTTATTCAATCATCTTCTCTTCCAATTCTATTTTATCCAATCCTCTCATCGAAATAAATTAAAATCCAAAAAAATATAAAATGATCCTGAAAAAATTAAAATCCAAAAATAATATAAAATGATCCTGAAAAATTCAAAAAATTTGATATATGATCCTGAAAAAAAATTAAAAAAATCATAAAATCCTTATAATCCAAAAAAAAAATCTCAAGTCAGTTCATTCAAGTGAAATCAATACTTATAATCCATGCAATCTAATCTTGCAATCTAGTGCACGTTGATCTTTAATCAAGCCATCATCTTAAACCAAATCAACTGATAATCAATTGATCAATTTCAAATCCAATCATCATCATGGGATGTATCCTTCCCAATTCTTGAGGCCCTACCCTCCCAATCACTCAATCAATTGGTTGTCATCATGACTAGGGGCAATATGTTGGCTTGCTTTTAGTTTGTTGTGCATGCTTGCTTGTTGCTGGTATGTATTAGCTTTTTTTGCATCTATCATGGTCTTTGCATCCTATTGTCACAAGGGCATCATAAACTTCAATATCATGGTGTCATATGACATATGATTGTATTTGACCTTTTTGATCACGTACTTGGCACATCGTCATCTTGGTTCCTCATACCTTGGTGCATAACGCCAAGAACAATATCAAAAAAGGATATGCTTTCCCATGTTGACACAATGATAGTCTGCATTTAACTTCATTTTGCATTGGAGGCCTTCTTTTATTCACTTCCTCTATCCTCACCCTTTCTTTTCGAGAAAATCACCAAAATTAATTTTTTGCCCAATTTTCTCGAGGGGGCACCATCCTCATCCTCTTCCTATCATTGCTTAGGCATGACTACTGGGCATCTTGTTTTCTTCTTCTTTGACACGATGTTGATTTTGACAAAGCATCAAAGAGGGGCAAAATGTAGACACCTAAAATTGTCCTTCGCACTAATATTAATTTTTATTAATAGTTTCCCTTAACATTATGGTTAATTTTATTAATTGACTATAATCGTTATATTCCTCTATTTATTTAATTAAATTTATTTTAATTAAATAAATTCATTTTCCTTTTGTATTTAAATTTTATTTAAATACTATAATATGTTAAATTCACTTTAATATATTATCCCTCCATTTCCCTCTTTAAAATAAATTTTATTTATTTTATTCCTCCACTAGCCTAAAGTTCTTCTAAACTATGATTAAATTAAATTTATTTTAATTTAATTCATTTTCCCTTTTTCCTATGCTTACCTTTTTCTAATATTCCTCTAATCTTGATTAAAAGGTGGATTACCTCTAAACATGTGCACAATCACCTTTTCCAAGGTGGCCACCTCTCCATCTTTTTTCTCCACCAATCATTTTTAAATTTCTCTTTCCCTCTAAAAGTGAAGTTTGACTTTTGCCACTTCACATTTTGCCTCTTAATCCTATCCACTCATTTCTTTTGCCTCTTAATCCTATCCACTCATTTCATTTTACCTCTTCATCTTTTCCAAACCCTACCTAACCTTTAATCCTATCCACTCATTCTTTTGCCTCTTAATCTCCACCATCCAATTCTTTTCATTTTCTATAAAAGGAGGCCTCGCTCCTCATTTTAGGGGAATTCTTCAAACTTATTTTTCTTCTTATTCTCTTATCTCTTGTATCTTCTAGCATTATTAATCATTCTAGTTCTTTTCTTTATTTCAATCTAATCTTATTCTTATTTTCTTAATCTTGTTTCATTTATCATAGATCTTAATCTTGTTTTCATTATCATTATCTAGAATTAATCTTGCATCATTTTAATCTTTATCATTTGTGAAGCTTGGGACAAGTTCCTCATACTTGCTCTCAACTCCTTCACCATCATCTAGCTTGCATCCCATAGATTTCCATTAGTTTTGCATTTCATTTGTGTTGGGAGAGCATACCCACATAATCTCAAAGAGCAAATCAAAAAAGGCTTTGGGTGCCCTTGTTTTAGCTCATCGGAGGTTGTAGTGAAAGTTGGTTATTTTGTTGCTTTTGAAACTACTAACATCTAATGTGATTTTGTTTGGTTTTTTGATGTTTTTCATTTGCAGCAAATAGGTCAATACTTTCATTGCATATAGCTACAAAGACAAGTGAGAGTTCAGGAAGGTGTTGTGATCTTATATCCAAGATTGCACCATGTAACATTTCATATTGGATGAGTTACAGATGTTTTAGTGAAGACTGGTCACTGATTGTGACAGTGAAAAATGACAGAGTTAGTCTTTGTGTTTCTGGTATATCTTTCAGATGATATGGATTCAAGGTATGTGAGCTTGAGGAATGATAGACAAGGTACTAAAGGATATTCATTGGTCAGTGCAAGGTATAGATTTCTTGGTGACATCAATTATGGCGTGTGTTCTGGAAAAGACTTATTTGGAACCTGACTTAGGAGATGTAGCATGCATTTTGTTTTGTAAATGTAAATTAAGGATGTTGGTCCTTAATTGTTGTAATGGAATCATTATATACTTGTTTTAGATATCATTTGTATCTTAGCAAGGTTTTATGTAATTATTTGTAATTAGTAAAGGCTTATGAGCCAACCTGATCATAAGAATTATTTTAAGGTATAAATGAAAGGTCTTTTCTTTGGAAAAGACATGGATGGGAAAAGGTGATATAAAGAAGTTGTGAATGTTGTAAGCTTGTGTCTTCTATATGTAGAGCAGAGGTTTACTAGTGGACTTCATTGGAACTGATCAAGCAAAGACAATTTCTATCGAACAGTTCAAAAAGATTGTGTATTTCTCCATATACACTTGTGTTGCGAACAGTGAGTTCTGAAGGTGGATTTAACCTTCTTTGGGCAGTGAGCCCTCCCTTTTTTCTTGACTCTTAACAGGGTATGTCCTCTAACAAGGACTATGTACTGTAATGTTTCAATAAGCTCCTAACAGGGCTAAATCTTCTAACAAGGATACTATACTCATAGTACATCATTTGTGGGTGCTAATTCCCACTTGAGTTTTTACCTTTAATACGGTTTCCCCCAGACCAAAATATTGTGTTATTGTGTTGGCATTCATTGTGTTCATTGGATCTGATATTGCTGCTACTTAAAATTTAAAGTTTAATAATCTTCCATACAACTGATTCAAACCCCCCCCACTCTTAGTTGTATTGTGGATTGTTATTCCTAATAGGGTTCAACTTCTTATTGGACTCTACCCAATCACTCTTCCTATATGTACACTTCTTCTCTCATAGATTTTTTTGTGCTAATGTTTTTATCTCTGGTTGATTTTGGAAATATGCATTGTATCAAATCATATTAGGGATATTTTGAAGCCTTTATTGTACAATTTGGAATATTTCATGTGTTTTTTTTGTGGTTCTCAATCCACTATCTCTTTCTTGAGGTTATCATCACACCCTCAGCCCCTTCTCTATGATGGACACGTCAACCCCATCACATTTATTAGTTTTTTGTGATGTAGGCATCTCGACCTCAACACTACAGACCATATTCATCCTTGTTCTTTATGGCCAGAAACTATGCATTGGTACTTGTGTGACTCCTTGTGTCCTCTTCTTGGTTCTCAGGAAGTTTAAAAAATTCCTTGGTCACTGCACCATCTCCAAACCTCTACATTTTTTAAAAATCTGGAACAAAATTCTATGCCTAGTCCCTGTGACATGACACTTGTGTGGTTTGAAAAATGCCACATAGTTTTGAAATGATCTAGAAGAAGGATGAAAGGTGTGAAGGGAAGGCCAACAAGTGTCAACTTTAGAATGGAAAATTTGGTCACTATTAATCTCCAAAAAGTGGCTTTTTTGATGATATAAGAAACTAGGGTGGGTGATGTCATGCAAAAGGGGGGAAGCTCTTTTGGTACTTTATCCCATTTTCATATGGGATTTAAGCCCTTGGTTCTTTCCAACCCAAGGGGGCTTAAATTTCGCTTAGCAACTCAAAATTGAGTTGTTTTTTTTGCAAATGTGTGTGTTTTTGCATCACGAAACCAAAGGGTACACTCACAAACTCTCATTATAAAGTTCCATTTTTAGTTTTTTTTGGGTTTGGTTACAAATTACTTCTATAAAGTGCCAAAATGTGAGGCCTCACCCCGTACCATCATTTCATAGAAGAATATTTTCCACCTTATGATTATCATGATGATACATTATTTTGATATGTTTGACTATTTAGATAGGGATTTCATAGTTTGATACTATGTGATGACCTTTGATTATGTGGATGGTGATTTAGGATATATTTCCAAGCTTTGATTTTTAGGTCTTGATGTTATGGTATTTGAGGAATTCTGTAATTTTAAGTATTTTTCTTTAGTTTCATGTTGATGCAAGAAATGTTTATGTGACATGAACCTGGTTAATGAATTAGGTTATTTGATATATATGTGATCTTGAAATAACTTGATAGAAATTAAGAAATGCATTCTTTAGATCAAGTGAATTTCATGTGGTATTGTGTTGATGCAGTTAGAATATATAAAGTATTTTTATGTGATATATATATATATATATATATATATATATATATATATATATATATATATATATATATATATATATATATATATATATATATATATATATATATATATATATATATATATATATATATATATATGTCATTTAATCTTTCATGAGATACTGATATTTTTTATCTAGTGTGCAAGAAATTGACCATGAAATTAAAATGAGGGGAAATTAAAGATGGATGCATGTGAAAATATTGTAAAATCTAAAGTTAACTCCAAAGGGAGAAATAACCTTTTTGTTATGTATTAATGTTGTAAAGTAATGTTTGAATGTATTATTAAAGTTGTGTTTATTTTAATTTATAT